>JAABLK010000094.1:0-49993 GCA_012295415.1 Phytophthora chlamydospora | reverse complement strand
ATTTGCTTGCCGACGCTTTATCTCGAATTATCTCAAGATATCCAATATGACGAGTGTGGGAGTTAAACAGTCATCACGGCTCGCAGGTCGCGATTCGAGAGTGATGGTCTCTCCGCGCACCACTCACCCCACACACGAAGAACGAAGCGCTCAGACAAGCGAGGCAAGAAGCTCCGTCCGAGATGGGGGACCAAGAGGCCAAGAGCGCCGAGCTCACGCGCAGCTTCCTGTCCTTCCGCATGCTCAAGGAGGTGCTGCAGTCTACCAACATCAAGGACGACGAGGAGGTGCGCGCCGCTGCCTCTGTGCTTCGATATTCATCACCTCGACACTATGGACGATATAGTCTGACCTTTGTGTATTTATGTCTTATTTCAGGCAGTGATGGTTACGCGCATGTGCGTCGACCCGCGCCACGTGGAGGAGTTCGAGCGCCTGCTGCGCATGATTCTCAAGAGCACGCACACCGTGGGCCACGTGTCCACCTGCGTGGTGCGACCGCCGCCCGGAGAGTTCACCTACACGTCCATCGTACGTACCTGATTGAAGGAGCCTTCTATTATTTAGGCATGCTCATCATGAAAACTTATTTATTTGTTTTATTGATACTAGGTCAAGTACTCGGGGCTGCAGGCCATGAGGCAGATCTATCCGTCGACAGTCGAGAGCGGGGTGGACTTTTACAAGCTACTAGCAGCGCGTGACTCGCTGCTGCTGGAACCGCCCACATACCAAATTGAGGCGGGTTTCGGCACGTGGATCGAGTCGGACGGCAATACCAAACCCATGCGCGGCGACGACCCCGAGGAAGACGCCAGTCTGGTCTACCAGAGTGTGCCCGGTCCGTGCTGCAACGATTCGTGCGAGAATCCGCACGGACTAAATGTGCGCGCGTCATTTGTGGCGCCGACCAAGGACTTTCAGCTGTTCCGACCGCGCTACCAGCGCAACAACAAGAAGGGAGGGCAGAAGAACTTGCGCTGCTTTCCATGCTGCCGTAATGGCCGCCACGTGAGCTCGGGTTTCTGCGGCGACTCGATCCGAGTGCACGTCGCAGTCAGTCGAGTGACGGAATCGGGCGGCGTGAAGATTTGCCCCATTCAGACGACGCGCCCGGCCGTGCTGGCCTTCGCGCGATTTCTGAACCTCGAGGGCACTTTCGACCAGACCGTGTCAGGACCAGAGGTTTTCCCTGGACAGACAATTGAGAAGACAGACGTCCTGGCGTGGGTTCGCGACAAGCAGCACCCGATGAATCCGCTGTTCCCAGGAATCCTGCGTGGTGCTGCCATGGAGACATCGTCGCAGTCGGCAATTTTCGAGTTTAACGCCGAGTGCAAGGCGTGGCATTATGGCTGGACGGCCCCGCGAGGCCAGGGACTCTCCGGCAGTGATGCGCAGCACGTTCTGGAGGTTCTCTTCATGAAACCCATGGGCTCTTACATGTATTGCCTCGAGCGTCTGCGCTCGGACGGATTCTCCATTTATTCCTCTCGGAGAGCCAGTCACGCTACCATTAAGCCCGAGACGGAAGCGTTCGAGAATCACGAGACCGCGGACGATAGAAACTTGAAGCGAAAGCGCACAGCTCGAACGGGGGTGGCGTCACCTTCTGTTCGCGCGCTGATGCCCCAGCCCCCAGCCTCCCCGGCGTCGACTGTTGTGTCAAGCTGTCCCACAGACTCTCCGATCGTGTCGCCCTCGAAGGAAGACATGACGTATGGTCGACGCCCAAGCGTATCATCGTCGATGTGTGCCGCGACACCCCCGACGTCCACTGGTTTTGTGGACATTATGTCGCCGATGACGGATGTCCCGCCGTTCAAGATGGAGAACATTTTCGGGGCCGTATCTTGTCCAATGGAGATTTGCCCTCCGTCGTCTTCTGTCCTGGTGGACAGTGCATCGTCGGGATTTGACTACAGGGGGCTTGACAACTTGATGAACGGTGGAGGCATGCTGCAGAGCCAGAGCCAGAACCAGAACCGTCAACAACAGCAGCAGCAACAGCAACAACAACACCTGAGTCGCCAGCAGCAGCAGCTACTGATCAATCAACAAAACCAGCAACTCCAGCAGCATCAGCGCCAGCAGCAAGAACTGCTCCAACACCAGCAGCAACTGATTCAGCAGCTCACTGAGCAGATGAGGATCAGTCAGCAACAGCAACAGCAGCACCAGCAACAACAGCTACACGTTGATCACCTGCAGATTCCAGACGGCCTCCAGAGCCACCAACTCTTCCAGGAGGAACAGCCCGCGCGCCGTGTGGTTTCGACGGAGGAGCTACCGTGGTCGGAGCTCTACAATCTGTTTGATCCCACTCCGCTGTCTCCATCTAGCACTGACGACGATCCCGATCACGACGACGAGAGTCTGCCGAGCCCTGGTAACAGTCCAGCTCCGTCGTCCGTTGACAGCTCGGGGATGGGGTCGCCCTCTATGGGTCCGACGCAACAGCAAGCCATTTTGAATTATTTATAAGATAATTCAAGGGCATCTCTCAATCCGAGGGCACGAGATAAGCCCGGAGTCCCCAAGATGGCAGAGAAGAAGAAGCAGACGCGCAGGAGGGAGCCCAGAGCGCGACCTTCCCCACGAGTTGCAGACTGTGATACCTGATGCGCTCATATTTTTGGAGTGTTTTCCTTTAGCTGTATGGTAAGTGTGGGCAATGTGCATGGAAGTAGTGACGACTGCCACGGGAATATGCACAAAGCGCGTACGTGTAAGAACCTCGACGAGAGTGTAAGCAGCAACCAACAAGTATCGGCAAAAAGAAACATGCGAGATATTTTTGAGTTTTTCGGGAATGAATTCACAGCTTTCACATGGGAAATGCCATGGCAACGTCAGCGAGAAGAAACAAAAGGAGAAGCAAGACGTCCGCGAACACCTGATGCGACAAAATCCCGCTATATTATAGTGAGACTGGACTTCCAGGTGCCCTCTGTACTATCCTGTCCATAATAGATCATCCCTCCCGTTCCAATAAGAAATAAACTGAAAAAGAGCCCGTGCATGCTGCACGCCTGTAGGCCACGATACCTTGAGCAGGTGTACTCACAGGTAAACAAACTTATGCGGAGACAAGCTTGCATGTTGGCTTTCTCCATCATGTTGCCTCGAACTCCTTGGCATGTGCCATGCACCACCCTTTGCGCTGCGCCCACTTCGCACACTTGTCAAACTTGCAGCGAACTCCGCCACCGTGGGTACGGCACAAATGTTTCAAATGGGCCTTCTTTTTGCAGCCCTCCACAGCGCAGGACTCGCCGCCACCATGCGACTTGCATAGGCCCTTTGACTGAGCCGCGCGCACACAGCCCTCCTTCGTACACCGTGAACCACCGCCATGAGCGATGCACAGGCCACGACTTTGACTGTTCTTTGTGCATCCCTCGAAAACACACTGGTGGGCGCCGCCATGCTTCTTGCACTTTTGATGAGATCGAGCTCTGTTCTGGCACCCTGGAAAGACGCACTGCCGGCTGCGTGGACGCTTTGTAGTCTTTGTGGTGGATGTGTCTGAAATGGCCGGCGCTGCAGTCGACGTGACTATTGTTTTCGGCATCGTAACTCCACTCGAGGGTGCTGCCGCTTGGCTCGTCGCAGTGGCCGTAGGCATTAGAAACGACTGTCCACTGCGATAAGATCCCAGCGATGGCATCGCTCTCTTCGGCTCGACTTTTGTGGTCATCGGTGCATTCCGAAACGAGGTCTCAGTGGTACTTGTGCTAGATCCAGACATCACGCCAGTACTGGCAGGAGCAGCTCCAAACGAATCTTCATACGCTCCACGAGATCTCTTTGCTGCGCGTGAACTGGTATTACCCAGTCCCATTGTGCCGTGCTCCCGATTGGTGTACTCTGTCGTAGCAGTCGTTGTCGCTGGTGTGAGCAACCTGTCCAACTGCGGCTCTCGGTTCCCGGCCGTCAAGTTGGCACCTCCAACTGCACTCCCTCCAACACCATTTCCAGCTGTTGCTCTCCTGTCTGCCGTCACCAGATGATCCATCTTCATCATACTGGTTGCTGTTGTTGTGCCAAGTGGTGTGGTCGGGGAGGGACCACCAGATTCCATGGTGTCGCCACAGAGATACGAATCCAGATCCTGGTTGAACTCCTTAAACTCCGAAAGCTGCGGGTAGTCCATCTTCAGCTCGTCTTCCGGGGGCATATACAACGGCGGCGGCACCTGTTGCTGTTGACCCTGTGCTGCATCATTCTCCGTCTCGTATCCCATCACTCCGCCACTAGGGGCACTCCACAGGTTGTACAGTGTCGAGTCGTAGTCCGGCAAAAAGGAGTCCACACCCGCAAACATCGACGCGCCATTGGGCGACGACAGCCCCGACCCAATTGCCGATAAACTGGATGTCGTCGTGGCATTCACGTTACTGTGGCTGCTGGTTGTCAGGGCACTGCTGCTTAACACCGGAGCACTGGACGTCGAGCTGCTCGTCTTCGCCACGTTTCGGCTATTGAATCCCCAATTGGTGTTGAAATCTGGCAATGGATGATCCGTCTCAAATGACGGTGGAGATGGAAATCCAATGGGCGACAAAAAGTTCATATTGCCGCTGTTGTTGCTGCTGCTGTTGCTTGGACGTGGCCTTTTTCCTGGCGTATTAATGGGCACTTGAGTCTCCAAGAAATTCGTTCCTGGGTTGAAGAGCAGCGAGTTCGTGGAGCTGTTGCTGCTGTTGTTGCGCTCCAGGAAGTGGTGGAAATATGGCCCCGAGCTGGAGCTGTTGCCACTGGAAACCGGTGCCGCCTTCATCCTGTGTGGCAACGTCGTGCTGGTGGCTGTTGCTACCTGTGAAACCTGTGGTGTCTGGCCTGTGATGCGGTGTGGCACAGGCATGCGCAGGTGGTCGTAGTTGCCCATTGAAGGGGCGTCTGCGCCTGCCAGAGGCAACGAGTCGCCGCCCCCTTTCGCTCTGCGCGAGTTGCCGCCGCCAGTTTTGCCACTGCGCGGGTTGTGGTTGCCACTCCGAGTGAAAAAGTCTCCGCTAGCTGCTGTTGCCGGTGTGGAGCTGTTGCTGTTGCCGTACCAGGCGGGCGTGGCCGCCGCGTCTTCCACGCCCCACGGGGCGCCAGTGTTGCTGCTGTGGCCGCTGCTGCTCGTGGACGGTAGCCCCAGAGCCCACGGCTCGTCGGCGCCGCCTCCGGTCTGGCCGAAGAGCGCCTCGTTGGCCGCGATCTCGAGCGCCGTCTTGTCCTGCACCCGCCGCTGTCTCTTCGCTGTATGCGGGCTGCACCTCGTGTTGTTGCCGTGCACTACCCCTGTCGCTTTAGGTGCTTTGCCCTCTAGCGCTTGGTGGCCTTGTCTTGAGAGGCTCCGCTCACTCGCTGTTTCCTTTTGCTTTTGGCGAGGGGAGAACAAAGTGAGAAAGCGTCGAATTTGTATGGGCGCAGCGACGGGCCTGTTTTTGTGCGGTAGACACGCGAGATACTGGGGCCAAGTCAAACGGCCGGTAATTGCATGTGACAACTGCACGGATTCCAGCAACCCGAGCTTCCGATGCGAAGGTCTGCCCATGACGCTTGCCTGGCCTGGGCGGTTCTTCCAGCAGTGCGCCATGGGTGGACTGACCACGACGAGCGCCTGAGAAAAGGGCATGCACGACAAAAACCGGGCGGCTGGCGTGAGCTTGAAGTAATCTCCTTGAATCGGCGGCGCTTTTGCCGCTCTTAACCACCGGTAACAGCGAGTCATGCACGAGTTTTGCCAAGGACAAAGCTCCAAGACGCTTGCTCCAGGAAGTCTTCACTCAGCAGACACAAGGTCGGAATGGAATGAATCCGATTAAATTGTTGGTACCGTTTTCTCTTGGCGTTTGTATGGCCGAGGCCGAAGCTGAAGTTTGCCACTTCCTATGCAAAAGGTCTCTTCAACTTGGAGGCACCTCCATCTCCACCACCGCAAACGTAGCGGTTTCGGCGCCACAGTTGCTCGAGGACACCTGTGGTGACCAAGCATCCAAACAAATACTGGTGGGTCGTCAACGCGGAATTCCCACGTTCCAAACAGCAAAGCAATTCAAAACGCGTCAAATCAGAATTGTTTTTCGGTAGTTTACTTCAGTCGGTCCATTCATTCCGACGTACGCGCCGCATGAGGCTGCAGTACTTGACTCGTTTTAAGAACTCGTGAATGGGAGGAACGCTCTCAGATAGTTGCGGCTTCACTACCGCCAGTGCGTCAGCGCTTCGAGGTGCTGCACGAGCGGGATGCCTTGCACATGGAAGCGGGAAAGGTACTCTTGCTTCTTGGTTCGCTGCTCGATGTTCCACCTGGAGTCATACCAGACAGCAGGAAAAAAATAAAACACACACACACACGCACAACCGTAAGAATTAGATCCTTTTCCATAGATTCGACCATATTCATTCTGCTAGTCGTACCTCCGACGGACGCGGCGGAAGCGGACACGGTGCTCTTTCAGAAGCTCCGTGTGGGAGACGTCACAGCGGGAGTTGATGATGTCTTGCTGTTATCAGCAAATAATACACACACGTTAAACAACCGAAATACAGCAGCAAAACGCAAATCTATCGCTCAACGTACTGCAAACTGGCCGGACGCTACTTCCGCAAGCTCTCGCTTGATGTTGTCTCGATCGCTGTTCTTATGCGCAGCTCCACGAGACGACTGCATCTTGTTCTTCGTCTAAAGCAATCACAAGCGTCCAAAACCACAATGCAGTCAGCACTCTACAGCCAGCAACAGCAACAATGGCAACACTTATCCATACCTGAACCACCAGAGAACTTGACGTGCGGTGGTTTCTACAACGCACAACAACAACGAGAAATCCAACCCATTCCGTCAGTCTGCAAAACGAAATCCTGACTGCAAACGCCATTTCCCCTTCGTCCTCAACACTATTTACCTCTGCGAACGCGCCTTCTTCGCCTTCACTTTCACTTTCGTCGCTCTTCTCTCGGGCTTCGTCGTCTAATGCGGACAACGCCAAAAACTTAGCACCTCTGACATTTTATAGTGAACCACTTAATCTCTTCGCTCTCTCACGTGTTCAAAGAAGCCCGAGATATTGGAAGGCGAGTCATCGGGCTGGGAGTCCAGCGAAGAGGCCGACGCCGTTCGGCTGCTAAGCATGATGAGCTCTTCCGCCACGCGGAACGTCTCGGCGTCATGCCGAAGGTGCCTCGAGCCTCCGCGGTCCGTGTCCAGCATAATGGCTGCTACTCGCGGCGGCTATGCGTCTATAGAGGTGTAGTGGGCGTCTTGAACGCTTTGCCAGTGTCTTGGTCGTCTTTGGCTCGAGCTTGAAGGTCTCCTTGCGCCTTCGTTCTGCTTGACGCGCAGTTTGAATTTTGGGGAGGGAAAAGTGTCGAAACACGTTAGTAAATTACAGCTACGGTACAACCAGCGTAGTCCTCATAGTAAATTGCTGTTGCGCCATTTTTGAACGGGCTCGTTTTACCCGCGTTTTTCGGCTTTTTACCCGCCAAACCCGCTGTGCCAACCAATTAGGGGCTCGGCTGAGAAGCTTATCTGACGTCGAAGTTGAAGCGTCCAAGCACAACAGTACTTTTCTGTGCATCGCAAACGACCTCCCTGATGGATGTGATTCAGCATACTCTTGGTGTGGCCGGGAAGGACTCGAGCAGCGCTTCGACCGTGCCGTTTGAAACAATTTGAAGTCTCGACTCGAGACTTGAGACTCCCAAGCCTAATTTTTGCAGTCTTCCATGCAGCACAGCTTCTGTCGGTCTGGCAAGAGTTTGCAGCTCTCGAGCTTTAACCACCAGATCAAAGCTTTATATGAGATCGCTAACTGGTCGAAGAGGGGCGTGTATGAGTCCGCTACATCTCTCCGAAGCCTTACTGAAAATTGAAGATCGCAAAGCAGGGATAGTTGCCAGCCGTCATCGACAACGTTGCGCTATCGGCGGAAGGTATTCATGGTCGTGCATATACAAATGTGCAGTTGAAGGTGGGGCTGTGCTACCCATGCACATTCGTAAACGACTGTATTACGAACCAGCTCGACAAGTTCTCTCCAGCAGATATTTTCATTTTTCACCAATCTCTCCGCCAATAACGTTCAACCGTCAGAATTGAATTTGTGCGGACAGCGGAGATCGTCCATCATGGCAGCTCGTCTGCTGATCTCGCGCGCTGCAGGCCGCCCTCGCTGCGTCTCACCGGCCTTCCACCCCTTGTTCTCCTCTGCATCACGGACTAGAACTGCTCGCTTAGCCAGTTCTGCGTCTGTCGTCCGCCCGTCCACTTATCGCATTCCCTTCACGTCCACCGGAATCCATACATCCTGGTTCAGCAGTTCCTCGTCCCCCCAGTCGCCCCTCAAGCCTCTCGCCAATGACCAAGACGAACCCAGTACTGTACAACCCAAGGCCGATGCGTTTCAAATCGAGAAGGACACGTGGGCCGAGCGACACTGCCCCGAGTGGATGGTCCCGTACATCCAGATCTCCCGCATCAACCGCCCCGCCGGCACCTTCATGCTGCTGTGGCCCTGCTTCTGGAGCATCTCCATGGCCGCTCCGGCCGGCCAATTACCAGACCTCAAGCTACTTGCACTATTCGGCACGGGGGCCTTCATCATGCGCAGCGCCGGCTGCACCATCAACGACATGTGGGACAAGGACTTTGACAAGATGGTGGAGCGCACCAACAAGCGGCCACTGGCGGCCGGTAAGCTCACGTACCCACAGGCATGGGGCTTTCTGGCTGGTCAGTTGTCGGCTGGATTGGCCGTGCTGATGCAGCTCAACTGGTTCAGTGTCGGTCTCGGAGCGTCTTCACTCGCTCTGGTGGCCGCGTATCCGACCATGAAGAGGTTTACGTACTGGCCCCAGGCGTTCTTAGGACTGACGTTCAACTACGGCGCGTTGCTCGGCTGGGCGGCGGTGCACGGTTCGTGCGAGTGGCCGGTGGTGCTGCCGCTGTACGCGGGCGGTGTGGCATGGACACTGGTGTACGACACTCTGTACGCCCACCAGGACAAGAAGGACGACATCAAGATTGGAGTGCGGTCTACTGCGTTGCTCTTTGGTGACAACACGAAGCCCGTGCTGAATTTCTTCTCGGCTGCTGCCATTGCGGGCTTTGGCACGGCCGGGTACATGGCTGGCCTGGACTGGCCGTTCTTCCTGGGGCTGACAGGGGGAGCAGCGCAGCTGGCATGGCAGGTGAATACTGCCAAGTTGGACGATCCCATCAACCTGCAGACGAGGTTCGCTTCAAACAAGTGGTTCGGCGCGCTGATGTTTGCGTCTGTAGTAGCCGGAAACGTTGTGTAGGAGGGCGAGAATTTAGACACAGAGGACCATATAGAATTGACTTTGCATTTTTTGTCGGATGCCATCCTGGCGAGTTTGGTTGCTGCTTGCACGTCCTTGTGGGAGCTTGTGATGCTTTCGAAATGTGAAAGTCTCTGCTATCCACAGTGTCACGCTTGGTGAACATCCCCAGCAAGCAAAAAACACAAAAATCAAATAGATGCCTTTGTCCGCTGGCTTCCCGGCTTTTCAACCTCGAGGAGAAAACCTGGTTTATCGTGTTAATACTGGAAATGACCTCTCATATCCATTCCAAGTGGACATTTGCATCCGAGAAGAAAACCTTGCTACTGAACGCTTCTGCCTAACATGATGAAGAAGAGCAGTACAGGCATGACCATGATGGCCGCAGACAGGACGAATGAGTTGTCGTAGCGCTGTGATACAGCTAGAAGGAAGGCACCGCCGAGCACTCCCGGTACGCACAGCAAGACGTCGTGGGCGTTGTCGAAAACGCTGATCATAGACTCGACGTTGTTGACGACGAGGCCCGTGCACAGCGCGAGGCCCGCGTAGAGACAGAAGTTGCCGATGAAAGCCAAATAGCCGCCGATGACGGGCATCGGCGTGGGGATGGTCAGGATGGAGTTAATGATGCCGTACAGGAGCACGCTTGTGAAAATCGCGGCACTAGAAGAGCCTCCCTTCTTCCACGGCTTAGCTACAGTTTGTGGAGTGTCCTTTTGTGGCAACACGTGGGATGGCGAGTGAACATCGGCTCTCCGAGCTTTGCAATACCGGCTGAACGGGTTGAACATAGCGAGACTCGTTGAACTCAGTGGGGCGGTGGTTCTTCTTGAAGGAGATGATTTGAATTGCAGTGTGAGCACGAATGCTTCACATGCTCATAACGAAACACCACCGCGCTGAAATGGGGCTGTCGCTTTCGTAGCAAACATGCGCCGGAAACGCGAGCTGTGCTTGAAGTTGGCAATCGCCATGCAGCATGAACCCGTCGCTGACGTTTCAGGCGAGCTTGTCGCCCCACAATGTGCCCCCGGTTCTCCAAATGCGACGAGGCAGTCCGGTGCATTGGCACCTATCGTCGCCTTCACTTCAACGTCCAGCTTACAACTTAGTGTCCGCCACACCACAAATGCTAAACTTCATAATATCACGTTCCACAGGTCGTCTCGGCCAATAGCAAGCGCGTATTTCTCCATGGTGTGGAGTATGGGCACAGCCCACGCTCCAGTCAACTGCCAGTCACTTTCAAACAGTCAATTGCAGCACAGCTACCATGACGTCCCAAGCTCCGGCCGACGAGAACAATGAGGCCGGCGAGGGCTTCAGCGGCTCGCAGAGCTTCGAAGAACTAGGCGTAGACTCGGCCATCTGCGAGGCCATCACGGCCGTGGGCTGGTCGAAGCCCAGCAAGATCCAGCAGGAGGCCATTCCGCACGGCTTGGCGGGCAAAGACATCATCGGCCTGGCCGAGACGGGCTCAGGCAAGACGGGCGCCTTCGTGATCCCCATCCTGCAGAACCTGCTGCAGAACCCGCAGCGGCTGTACGCTCTGGTGTTGGCTCCCACACGAGAACTGGCCTACCAGATCGGCGAGCAGTTCGAGGCTCTTGGCGCCTCCATTGGCCTTAAGTGCGCCTGCGTCGTGGGCGGCATCGACATGATGCAGCAACAGGTGGCGCTGGCCCGCAAGCCGCACGTGGTGATCGCCACGCCCGGCCGCCTCGTAGACCATTTGGAGAACACCAAGGGCTTCAGTTTGCGCACCATGAAGTTCCTCGTGCTGGACGAAGCCGACCGCATGCTCAGCATGGATTTCGAGGAGGAAATCAACCAGATCGTGCAGCTCATGCCGGCCGACCGTAATACGTACCTGTTCAGTGCCACCATGACGTCCAAGGTGCGCAAACTGCAGCGCGCGTCGCTCAAAGACCCTGTCAAGGTCGAGATCACGCACAAGTTCGCTACGCCCGAGACGCTCAAGCAGCACTACCTGTTCATCCCGGCCAAGTTCAAGGACTGCTACCTGGCCTACGTGCTCAACGAGGTGGCCGGCCAGTCCGTGCTCATCTTCGCCAGCACGTGCAACGGCACGCAGAAAGTGACGCTCATGCTGCGCAACCTGGGCTTCCAGGCCATTTGTCTGCACGGCCAGATGTCGCAGCCCAACCGCCTCGGAGCGCTCAACAAGTTCAAGGCCAAGGCCCGCAACGTGCTGGTCTGCACGGACGTGGCCTCGCGTGGCCTGGATATCCCGAGCGTCGACGTGGTCATCAACTACGATATCCCCACGCACGGCAAGGACTACATCCACCGAGTCGGGCGAACGGCCCGTGCCGGCCGCGCCGGCGTGGCCATCTCGTTCGTCACACAGTACGACGTGGAGCTGTACCAGCGCATTGAGCACCTGCTGGGCACCAAGCTGGACACGTACCCGTGCGAGGAGGAGACGGTGCTGGTCATGTCCGAGCGTGTGAACGAGGCGCAGCGTATCGCCACAATCGAGATGAAGGACCAGGCTGCCAACGGTACAGGCATCAAGCGTGGCCGTTACTCGCGTGACGAAGACGGCGAGGGTGGTGATGATGAGGAAGGAGGCGACAAGCGATACAAATCGGCCAGCCGCGTAGGAGGCCGTGGGGGCGGCCGTGGACGCGGGGGTGGCCGTGGAGGTGGCCGGGGAGGTGGCCGGGGCGGACGAGGAGGACGTGGAGGCCGCGGCAAGCGGAATTAGAGATCGGAAACCCGCAATGCAAGAAATGTTTAGATATTGTCCTCATATGATGGCGGTGCATTGGCACCGCCAGCGTTTCAAGGCATCGTTCGTTCATCGGATCTCGCTGCCCACGCTCAGCGGCAGCATCAGGTCCGTCCCGAATCGACTGCCGCGTTGGGCTTTGGTGCTCGGGAAGGCGTTCCAGAAGCGCAGGGTTTCGTCTCCAGCGCCCGTGACGATCGTCTGGCCGTCGGGCGACATGGCCAGGTACAGCACTCGGAAGGTGTGGCCCGTGAGCGTGGCCAGCTTGGTCATGTTCGGGTACTTCCACACGATGATCTGGTTGAGCGAGTAGCCGTGCGTGCTCACGACCTCGTTGGCGTTCTTGGACCACATGAGGTTGCACACCTGCGAGCCCGTGTCCACGAAGGGCAGCGCCGTCAGCGACTGCGTGTTCCAGAAGCGGATGCATCGGTCAGCGGTGCCGCCGCCGGAAGCCAGAAGGCCGTGCTGGTGCGGCGACCAGGCGATGGCCTTGACAGCGGCCGAGTGCTCGTTGAAGCGCGCCAAAGGCTGCGTGGCGTCTCCGCGGACGCTCGAGGACATGGACTGCACGTTCCAAATGAGCAACTTGTTGTCGTTGCCTCCTGAGGCCAGTTGCCGGCCATCGAAGGACCATTTCAGACCGCACACCTCCTGCTTGTGGCCCGCCAGTTTGTTCTGGAACGGCTCCTGCGTTCGCAAGTCGCGCATCAAGATGGTTCGATCCCGACTTCCAGACGCCAACGACTGGCCGCTCCACCCCAAAGTCCCCACGCGAGCCAGGTGCCCTCTGTTTTCAAGAAAACAAGGACAATCAAACGTGAGCATCCAGCCGCATTGACAAGAGTAATTGAAGATGGTCTTACGTCATGGTGCGGATCTTCTTGCCAGCGCTGACGTCCCAGATCTGCACTTCACCACTGTTCGTCCCCACCGAAAGGTGTGTCCCCTGTACGAAATCAACGACCAACACGATGAGAACCATTGAATTGGTACGTCAAGATGAGGGAATGCAGGCTTACCCGCTGGCTCCAGCTGACAGACGTGACGGAGTCGCCCGGGCCGAGATCGCAGAGCATGGTGACTTTACTGGTGCAGGCGCTCCAGAGGTACACGCTCGAACTCAGCCCTACAGCCACGACGTTCGTAGCAGACCAGTCCACGAGGTTGAGGTAGAAATCGTCCTGCAGGGAAGGCGCGTCCAGCACCTTGAAAGGTGTGCGAGCAATTCGACGACGCCCATTCTCTCCGTCGTGCAATCCAGTGCCTAGGAACCGCTGCGTCGAGTCTGTGAGTCCCGAGTGGGGCATGAACGTTTTCACGTCGCCGTACAGAGACTGTCGCGGGGCTTTAAACCGTAAAATGTTGCTGGAAGAGGTGCTGCTCGGCCGTATGCACGCCGTGCTGCCGTTGTAAGTGCGGACGCACGACGTGGACCGAGGATCGAACATCGCGCTCATGCTATCGTGACTGGACGAGCTCGAAGCAGCAGAAGCCTGGTCACCACTACCAAAGTTCGAGCGCGTTGGCGAGTGCATCCCTAGCAATTCTCTTTTCAGCATCATCGAGTACGAGGACGAGGATCCGGCCTGGTTCTTTGAATTGCTATCCACAGCGCTAGTGCCGGCAGGTGCCGAAGTTGGAGCGGAGCCACGGTTTGCAGTGTTATCACGGTTCTGGTTGCTGCATTGGCGCGGTGAATCTGCTGTAAGCCCGAATCCAGTGTCCAATTTAGTGGTAAGCCTCGACGGAATGAAACGATCGCTGTAGATGTTCTTGGATCTGGAAGATCGGATCATGGAAAACGTGTTAGAGACCAAGAAGGGATTGCAGAAGAGAATCAAAGCAATGCCATACCGTTTGATTGTTCGGTGAGGAAGAGCTTTGCCATAGCTGAATCCGTTCTCATCCGCGATCCCGGACAACCGCGCCTCGTACTGGTGGTGAAGAGGCCGAGCGGTCGTTCCTGGGAGAGCCACAGCATCTCGACCCATAATGCTGTTGACCTGGCCGGAGTTGCTGAGCCGCCTCTTCCTGCTTGAAGAGATGCAAGTGGAGTTGACGTGGAAGCTGGCCAGGTGATCCAACCCCTTTGCGCTGCCTCCCACGGACGGGTTGATCACGAAGTGCGAGGCACTTCTCTCGATGCAGACCATGGCCGAAAATACCGTCTTGGGATTGCGCTTGGCCGACAATTTGGATCTGAGCCTCAACTCCCGATGGGCAGGCCGAAAGCGTCAATGCCCTGCGTCGATAGGCAAGGCGAGGCGGCACAACGGCTCCACTGGTGCGCGAACCGGTCAAACCACGTCACCTCCTCGTCCTCTCAACTGCCCTTGGAAACCAAGAAACCAAAAAAGAGCAAGTGGGGCACGGTTTGTTTCAATCAACGAAAATGGGATGCAACCCTCGCCTCCCTCTTCCAATGCTCGTCGCGATGGCGTTCGCTGCCGATTCCGCTTTGCCTGGGAGCGATGGCCGGTGAACGCGAAGCCAACGCCAGCCCCGGCTGAAAATAAAGCACGGAAACAGCCTCGAAACCGAACCTGCCGCTTCGCCGCTTGAAGACGAGGGGACCGCGCGACCGGCAGCGACTGCGCCATGCCAGTTCCCATCATTCTCGCCACGTCGTTAGCACACACAGCTTGAAGCTTGCACGAGGCACCGAAACGAGAGCAGGAATGGCTCAGCCTGGCGAGTCTTGAATGATCGAGCCCCAGTCTCTTACTTTCTGCTGAAGTGGAAGAGACTTGTCACGTGCTGCGTACTTTCATTATCGATTCGAAGTGCATGACGAACTGAACACGAGTTCTACAGAAACTTGCGAGGGAAGATGGCGTTTCGCTTGCTGAGGCTGCGAGCGCTGCACCGCGGAAAGAGACACCTCGCGCGTGAGCTTCTTTGTGCAGTGAAGCCATGCTTTCTCGCTTCGACAAGCTCTCGTCTCGGTCAACAGCAGCCACCAAACATCAGCCCCACAAGAGACCGCGTCGTTTCAGTATAAAATGTCAGAAAATAATATTAAATTGTGAAGGCAAGTTGAAGCGAACTGCTCCGAAAGGCCCGAACAGCCCACTCTTGCATTCAAACCCGCTCTACTCTTCCCTCCCCGACGTCCAGGACCTTCATCTTAAGTGCCGATCTCGTCCCGTAGTTGAGTCTGCAGGTGCTTGCGGAAGCTCGTGATGGCTTGCTGGTCGATCTGGTCGTTGATCTCCTCTCCGCTCTGGCCGCGACCGCACTTGTCCGCGTAGAGCAGACACGCCACGCCGCAGTCAAAACCACTGACCTGCTGCTTGTTGGTGATAGCACTCACCGTGCGCTGCAGCCATCCTTTGTGCTGCGGGTAGCACACGTCCAGCCACTCGATGACCGCTTGCGGCACCGACCGGAACGAGATGCCCGAGCGCGACGCCAGTCTGCCCATGGGCTCGAACAGCTGCAGCCGCGGCGTGGGCTCCAGCTGCACGCGGAACAGGTTCCAGTGGATCCGGTCCACGTTCACAATGAACACGAGTGGCTCTTCACTGTCGTAGTCTACAGCTCGTCCCAGGACGTCCCGCACCTGGTAGTCTCTCTTGGACCGGTGGTGCGGTCGTCGTCTCCGTCGCCAGGGAGACCCCGCCGCAGCCTTACTGGCCGCCTCTAAGTGCAGATGGAAGAAGGCGGTGGGCAGGAAGCGCACGGAAGGGTACAGCCCAGCGAAGTGCCAGAGCATCAGGTCGATTAACGAGCCCGTGATCCAGTTGGATTCGCCCACGCGGTCCTCGGGACCGAAGGCCGCCCGGAGGAGCAGGAAGCGGCGGCGCTTGGCCTCCTCAGCTTCGTCTTCACTGCCAACGAGACGGCGCTTCCTGGTGTTTAGGGCAATGCGTGGGGTGCGCAATGGCGTGAGCTCTCGACGACTGGAGCGAGGCGTGAAGGCGTCCGAAGTGGCTGGTTCTTCGGCTGGAGGCGGCATGGGGATGGGGACGGCGCGAGAACGGAGCTGCATGGTGCCAACGGGCAGGAAGAGCAATGCAAGTCCGAAAAGATGAGATTTTCCAAGAAAGTAGTGTAGTACACACGAATTTCGGACGTAGTTGTGGGAGGTACGGTACTGTCTCAGCGTCCGTTTTCAACCAATCCAGTAAGCCGGCAGAGGCATCATCAGCCGATACTTCTGACAAAACATATCCAATTATATAGGATATCAGGTGCATCAGCTACAAGGGAGTATAAGACACTGAAACGTATGTGAATAGTGCTTTGATAAATTAAGTAAACATCAGCTCTCGCAAATGGCTTCATCCATCCGTTATAGCAGGGTGATCACTTTCGTACCGCTCCCAATGGTGCCTGGTCGGTCGCCTCTCATTCCGCTATCGTCGCCGTTGCGCATTTGACCGACGTCCGTCCGACCACTTCGGTAGTGCAATCTATTCCTCCGTTTGCCATGTCCAAGGCCCAATTCCAGCCGCTCTCCGCCGTCGAGGACCAGCAGATTCACGCACTCAAGCAGCGCGTGCGTCACCGCACCATGGGCGACGGCAAGTCGACGTACTTTGGCAACTATGTGTCCCAGGAAGGCTCGGAGAAGCTGCGTACGTACGAGTATCACGGCGCCGACAACTCGCTGATTTACAAGCACGTTTTGACGCCCATGAACAACTTCCTGGTGGAGCTCTTGCCGCTGTGGCTGGCGCCAAACCTCATCACGCTCATCGGGTTGATCCTCGTGGGCGGATCACATACGCTGTTTGTCTTCATGTGTCCTTTCCTGGAGGGTGACGCCCCCTGGTGGGCCATGGTCCTCGCTGCGGCTGCGCTCTTCGCGTACCAGACGCTGGACAACTTGGACGGCAAGCAGGCGCGCCGTACCAACTCGTCGTCGCCTTTGGGCCTGCTGTTCGACCATGGCTGTGATGCTCTCAACGTGTCGGTGGGCACCATTACCATGGCCAGCATCCTGCAGATGGGCACGACGTGGAGGACGCTCGGCTTTGTGATGAGCGCGCAGTTTGTCTTCATCTTCGCCACGTGGGAGGAGTACTACTCGGGCTCGCTGGAGCTGCCGATCATTAACGGCCCCACGGAAGGCATTCTCATTGGCATTGCGTTGAAGCTCTTCACGGCGGTGGTCGGCGTCGACTTCTGGAGCCAGGAGCTCCTTGAAGGCGTGCAGAACAACTCGCTCTTTGTCATCATCACGATGATCAGCTCGTGCTTCACGCAGATGGCCAAGTACGTTTTTTATGAGGCGTATTAACGTGGTGGACTTGACTAATGCGGACTTTGCTGCATTGACAGTGTGAAGAACGCGCTACACGCTGTGCGCTTGAACCAGGATTCCGTTCTGGTGGCCTTCACGCGCCTCCTGCCGTTCTTCATCCTCAACACGTTGGCTGTACTATGGGCTCTGTACTCGCCGTCGGACATTTTCTCGACGCACCCACGCATGTTCTTGTGGATGCTTGGACTGCTGAACAGCAAACTCGTGGTACGTCTACACTTTGGTACGAGTTTCGGCAAAGTTACTCGGGTGCTAACAGCTTCGTGGCTTTTATCTGTCTGAATAGCTTCACTTGATGCTGGCCCACTTGTGTGGAGAAGAGTATCACCCGTTTCGCAAGACGCTGGTGCCGATCTTCTACGTTGCTGGACACTGCGCCTTCTGCATGATGGAAGGCATCTACGAAGCCATCAACGAAGAACTCATCGTGCGCGAGTTCTTCTTCCTCTCCCTCGCTGCGTACGTGCACATTGTCATCACCGTCGTGTGGGAGGTCAAGAACGTGCTTGGCGTCTCGGTCTTCACGATCCCGCGCAGCCCAAAGCCTGCATCCAAGGCCAAACCCGCCGCCAAGTCGTCGTAAACGGTGGGTAGACCACTGACTGGCACTTAAGGCACTTGTATTCACTGCGCTCGTTGCCTCCTCGACCCGCCCTTAGAGATCAGAATCGGATGTTTCAACGCACATGAACACGAGGAGCAATTGGCGGATGTTTTGTTGGGATAACTTGTGCCTTGTTTCAGCAGATATGACTAACCGATACGAACCAGTATGGTCGTTCACCTTTTCTGGTCACGAACTGGTATGAGAAAGGTGCTCGACCGCCCTGAATTCGGAGCGATTTCACTCGTGGAGAACATTGGCAGAATTTCCCTCGCCCCCCCCCTCCCGCTAGTCTCGCTGGGATCTTTACCCTGCAAGGAATTCAAGTCTGTCAACTTGCGTTGAAATCTGGGAAGAGTCCACCGTTGTGCAGGATGGAGTGGAACCTTCCGCGTCCCCACCATCAGTTGGCGCTTCCGCAACAACCCACACCGCGGCACTGGTATCCGTACTACGAAAATGAAGAGGACGAAAGCCAGGAGCAACCTCCGTACACGTCGGTTCTCCAAACCGACCGCTTCGCTGATGTGAACGACATGATGACGCAAGGAGCGAACTCCCCACTGAAGACCGACCCCGGCAGCACGTTTGGCAATGAAGGTAATGGTGGCGTGATGCTTCAACCCCTGAGGTCTTCGGGGATGCCTCAGCTGGACGAGTCGACGGAATTTCAGTCTTTCACCTCGGGCAAGAAGGCTGCGTATGCGGACAACAGTGCGATTCCGCCTACTCTGCCGATGCTGTCGTCGCCGCCACAGCAGCTACTGGAGCAACAAGTACCGACGCAGTTTTCAGCCCAGTTTCCCGAGTTTCCACCTGAAACACCAGGTTTATATCGACCGTCCATGCCGAGTCCGTCGGCATCCATCATGCCTCCAGCTACTATTCGACCGTCCGACTACTTTTCTGAAGGTAAGAGCTGCATGAAGGGATCCTTTAAGTCCTTGGTGTTGATGCGACCTGGTTGCTTTTTGTAGCAGGCATTCCCACCCTTTACAGCGTGCACAACGCGGTGCCGTCTTTGCCGGCAAGTTTTGGGGCAGTCCAACAACGCCAAGCGCAGCTTGTACTAGGGGAACGAGTGGAGGATTCGGAACTACCGTCCAATATGTCGTATCCGTCGCCGATGACATCCACCGACAGTGCAATGCTGCCACGATTCCCAGTAGGCAACTACCCTGGTGAACAAGTCTCGAGCGTTTGCATCCCTCCTCCCGCGTACGCCAGTACGCCAGTCGCTCTACTTAGCCGGGCTCGACAAGATAGCGGACTCACGGAGCCTTTCACTCGGATGGCCACCGCGCGCGAACCCAAGTTCTCGCCCGACCGACGGAAGTTGTGCTGCGTGGAAGGCTGCAAGAGCCAAGCTCGAGCTTTTAACCGCTGCAAGCGTCACGGCGGGTCCAAGCGCTGTTCGAGTCCGGGCTGCACCAAGAGCGTCCAGAGTCGCGGTTTGTGCATCCGCCACGGAGGCGGCTCGCGATGCACGGAGATTGGCTGTACCCGAGCTTCGCAGAGCCATGGGCGGTGCAAGATGCACGGTGGAGGACGTCCGTGTATCGTGCCTGGATGCGAGAAGAAGGCGCACTTGAAGCGGTTGTGCCGCCGACACGGGGGCGGCGCCAAGTGCACTGTGCGCGGGTGTGACAAGTGGGCCCAGCGTCTGGGCATGTGCATGACGCACGCCAAGGGTGGACCCGAGCTGAGTGGCTTTGATCATATGGACGAGTCGGCTGACTTTGATCGGGACTCGACGCCGCCACCGTCGCTGGAAATGCTCACACACGAGGTGTAGGCTTATCGAGATGAATGACAACTGAGCTCAAGCTCAGGCAAAGTGCAGGACTTTCGTTTAAAAAATACGCACCTCATTGGTACGCATTTGCAAGTTGTGTTTGTCCTAGACGAAGAGAAAAACCTCAAAGAAAGTTTTTGACGACAAAAACTTTTGTCGTGTGAAAACCTATCTGGAAATCACGGGTAATTGCAATACCTCGTCACTTCCACTCGCCAAGTTCATTCGTTTTCTGTGGAGAGCGTTTAGTCACTTCTCTTTGGAATTGGAAAAAAATATGCTATTATGTTATGCCAAGGCCTCTCTATTCGGCGAGGTGGAGTTCTCCGGCCAGCGATCAGTGGCCATCGCACTGGAACCGAGGACCGTGTTCGAGATGGGATGCAGAGCAGAATCAGGTGCGTTGGATTTGAATTTGCTGCCCATGTCACAACCACTAAGATGACCAACTTGACAACAATTGCAGAAAGCACGAGCACAGCAGACCAACACCAGAATTGTCAACGGACGCTTCTTCCTCTCTTCCGCCGAGCGATTGTGTGTGGCTAGATGAGGGAAGCTAGATGACTAAAAGTCTTGCGCGCAATGTGCCACACCGTTGAAAATGCAAAGAGGCCTCAGCCCGTTGGCCGATCGAAAGCGCCCGAGTTCTTGGGACTGGACGCAACGTTACGAAGCAGACGCGACTGAGCAGCTTTTGAAGCGTCAGCAGCAAGACAAGGCAACGTCTTGCCTGCCTCGGCTAGGGCCAGTTCCAGTGCATCGAGCCTGCTCCACGAGTTCCCAGTCAGTGGGGATGCGCTAGCCGTGCCGGGAAGAACCACTCGGCAAGCACTATCGTGCGGATTCAGATTGAGATTGGTTATCCGATTGTCGCTTTCGCCTGTCTACTATACATTTACTGAAGCGAGGAAGTGTGCGCTGTAACGAACTGCTAAATCCTCGAGTGAACAAAGTTATAGCGTGGCCTGCTTCTCAATGTACGTGTAGCAGTCTCCGCTGGCTTGACAGTTCGACCTCCGTAATCGATGTTGCACGTGTATCATGCTTCACATCATCAAGTGTACTCTAGGTTTGACCATGAAGGCTTGTACATGTACAGTACCGTACCATCAGTGACGAGGCAGCGGATTTGCCTTCAACTCTACTTTGTGGTTCACAACTGTTCCTTTCCCATCGATGCGTGCTGTAAACAAACACATCCAGGATAGATCTCGTATGGTGTCAAGAATTCGGATCTGAAATCTGAAATGGTCTCCGACTCTGCTAAGCCTAACGGACAAATAAAACGGAAAATATTTGAAGTGAAGCCACCATTGAAAATTGAAAAAAATACCAAAATACCAAAATACCAAATGCACTTTCACTGGTGATAGTCCAATCCTAGCAAGCAAACGTGCGTTATATTCCGGAGAGCGGTTGACTGTGCATGCTTCTGTGATGCAAGGCTCAGCATACTTGCTCTGCACAGCGTCAAAATAAAGCCGTGTTCAGCCCCAATTGTTGTTAACACGAAATCGATTAATTGATGCGAGAGACGGTGCAAGATAGATACATGTAGGAGCGCTTTCGGGACGGGCAAGAAGAAGGACGATCCACAAAATTCCTGGCAAACTCGCACGTGGAATCCATCATTACTGAAGTGCTCGAGCTTGAGTGAAGAGCCAGCATGCTGGTTGCGAGCGTCTGCGATGATCGTGAAGACTGCGCAGGTGCACAAGCGGAAAGCTCGCGTCGAACGGATGGTCTCTACAACATGGACTCGTTTCGGTCGTGGCTACCGGAACGAATCTTTGACGCCGAGCCGTGAGGTTGCTCCTTATCCGCAGCACACTTCGCTTTTCGCTGTGAGCTACGCACCACAAGAGACGATTCCGCTGCAACACTTGTACTGCTTTCCCGACTCGGTTTACCATGGACTCGCTCGCCCACGGCAACAGTCGAATCTCTCAGCTCTCCCAGCTCTCCGTGGTCTCCATTACGCGTGAACGGGCTCGAAAGACCAACGTTGAGTCTCCTTCGCACACCCTTCTGCACAGCGCCAATGGCAAGATGGCATCGGAGACAACCAAAGGCGGCCCGAAAAGCATGCTTCACCTCACGGACGCGATCACGTACGGGGTCATCAACGTGCCCATACATCTGTTCTGCTCGTTACTGGGCCGAAACCAAGTCAAAGCGGCCAAGTGCCGAGCGGCGCGTCCGGTCATAACGAAACCAAGTCAAATTGACGTGAAAAGGAAAGTAACATTCAGAAAACAGAATGAAGTAACGCACTCGCTCGAGCTACTTCTCCAACGCCTTCGCCTTCTTCCTCGCCCTGGTTGCTCGCGCGTTGCGGCACTTCCTGGCAAGGCAGATCTCGCACATTGCCCTGCCGCCGAATTTGGGGCGCTTGTGACACCCAGTGCACATACCCGTGGCGCCCGCATGCAGACTCTGCTGACGGATTTTCTCGTTCCGGGCCGACTGGCACGCCGCACAGTTGACGCCTTTGGCCGCGCCGAGGGGCTTCCCACATGTTGAGCACTCGCCCGCAGCCTTCTTCGAGGCATACCCGCGCCTGGTCACTGCGCGGGTGCGCTCGGCGCAGCGCTCGCACAAGGTGCACCCGCGCCGGGCCGGATAGTCGCAGTCCGACGCCGCACACACTCCCAGTTCGATCTGCCGCTCCCTCTCTGTGCATCGCTCCTGCTTGCAGGCGGCGCATCTCGCGTCGTCGCCGGTGGCCAGATCGGCCCTGCAGACCTTGCAAGAACGCGCAGACTTCAGCTTCTTCCGGTATCTCGCTGCCGATTGATTTCTCCCCTTTTTCCGAACTCTTTCCTTCTCGTCCTGCTCGAGCTTCTCCAGCTCGAGGCGGAAAGCGTCGACACCAACGAGCTCATCGGGTGCCGTGCCCTCGCTCGCTCCAGCCAGCGCCGCTCTTTTCTCCTCCGACAGCCTTTCCTCTTCCGCGTCCAGCCACTCCGTGGTGACAACCTTGCACTCTTGGAGCTGTTTGTCCAAGTAGGCGCCGCACTCGTCAACTAGAAAACATTCGAAAGGTAACGACTTGGTTCATTATAACAACAGCAGCACATCTTACTCTCTTTTGCGTCGAAGTTGTACGTGATGTGCTCGTACGACATGTGCAGCCCCTTCAGCGAGGGGTTCACGGAGCCCGCGGAGAACATGATGTTGTCGATCTTGATGAACTATCGGCAAAACAGAGCGCGGTTAGCTCAATACACAATAGACTTGGAGACGCACAATGCTTGCCTTCATGTGTTGGGTTTTGCTTGGGCACTCTTGCATTAAGACCTCGATGCTGGCGCCCTCCTCTTTGGCCGCCAGCAGCTGACGTACACGCGAAAGCTCGAACGGGGCCATGATCATCTTGGCGTCCAGCAATAACCTGCAAGTGACCATGTTACGGGCTTTCTTCAGGATCGCGCCGACCACGCCCAGGTCGGTCAGCGAGAAGAAGGCGGCCACGATGGTCTCGCACGCGTAGCTGAACTGCAACATGTAGAGGGTAAAGAACCTAGGGTCCTTCGAGAACACAGTCGTTGAGACGCGAATGATCACGACCTTCTCCATAATCTTCCGGAGCGCCCGCTCCGGGATGTGAAGGGCGTCCGCCATGGCCTTCACGCTAATGCCTGGCCGCTTCTTCTCGAGGTCTTGCACTTGGCGACCCACCCGGATGGGCTCCCGCTCTGGGTTGGAGGCAGGACCATGCCGGCCCCACGTCTCACCGGTCAGATAGAAGCCGATGATCTTCATAACGCAGGCGCCGCTACGGCGCGGTCGGCATCTCCCACCGAGCTCTGTGCAGTTGATCTCCTCGAGCAGCTTCCCGGCACGCAGCTTCGGCATAGCTTTTCTGTAGATCTTCAAACGCTCGGCCTTAGTGGTCGGCTCGAAGGCCGGCGCCTTCCCGACCGCCGGCGCGCTTAGCATGGTGCTCGGAGCTGTGACTCTGGGTCCGCAAGTCGCGAAGTGAGCTCGGCTTTGGAAGCCTGCTCGATCCGTGTTGGAAGCACGACAGCGAAGTATCGCTGGAACTTTAGAAAGCACGACAGCGAAGGTGGAACTTTTGCAGCCACCAGGACTTCTCGGACTTCATGCCGGCGCTCTCCAAGCTCGTCATCTTCTCAAGCGTCGTGCACCAACTCATGTTCACGCTCATGAGCTCACTACCCTTCTCCATCGGACAAGTGCAGGACGCCGGCCTCATCTTCCTCAGCACTATGGCCACCTCCATCTGCAACTCGATGGGCGACGACGTGCCGCCGGAGGCCAAAGTGACCACCTCCATCGTCATCATCGGCATCGCCACCGCTTCCTTAGGTGTCTGCCTCGTCGTCATGGGCAAACTCAAGCTGGCTGCGCTCGCCTCGTACCTGCCGATGCCCGTCATCGGCGGCTATTTGGCTTTCATCGGCAACTTCTGTCTCTACGCGGGCCTCGCGCTGTGCACGGGCCTCGTCGTCAACAACGTCGAGTCTATGATCAGCGTTTTCGACAACGCCCACGACGTCTTGCTGTGCGTACCGGGAGTACTCGGCGGCGCCTTCCTTCTGGCTGTATCACAGCGCTACGACAACTCATTCATCCTGTCTGCGGCCATCATGGTCATGCCTGTACTGTTCTTCTTCATCATGCTGGTTGGCGGCATCTCCATGGACGACGCACGCGACGGAGGCTGGATCGACCCCGCCAAAGACCCTGCCACCGTCTCGGAACTCTTGAACCTCTTCGACTTCTCGCAAGTGCACTGGGACCAACTACCCAAGCAATTCGGGACGTGGGTCGGCATGGTCTTCATCGTGGCGTTCTCGTCATGCCTCGACATCGCCGCCATCGAGCTCGACATGGGCAGCAAACTCGACTTCAACCACGAGCTCAAGACCGTCGGCTGGTCCAACGTCGTCAGCGGCTTGCTTGGCGGATACACGGGCTCCTACATCTTCTCGCAGACCATCTTCACGTACCGTTCCAAGACCAACTCGCGCATCGTGGGTATCTGCGTGATCATCTCGGAGTTCGCCATCGTGTTGGCGCCCGTGTCCGTCATGAGCTACGTGCCGAGGTTCTTCTTCGCGGCCACACTCATCTTCATCGCCATCGACCTCATGATCGAGTGGCTCGTGCTCACGTTCAAGAAGATGTCGCGGCGCGAGTACGCGGTGCTGTGGATGACGTTCATTGCCGTCAACCTCGTGTCGCTGGACGTCGGCATGCTCATCGGCGTGGGCATCGCGATCGTCAACTTTCTGTTGGGGTACATTCGTCTGCCTGTCGTGAACCGGAAGCCTCGTTCGTCCGGTGCGGCACGGACACTTGCGGAGCGCAAGGTGCTGGACCAAAAGTGCGACGCTGTTGCGTACTTTGAGCTGAGCGGCTTCCTCTTCTTCGGTTCGTCTGTGCAGATCCTCGACAGAGTGCAGAAGGCCGTGTACGTCCGCAAGCAAGTGTCCAAGTGTGATGCTGCTGGTGACGCCGGTGCAAACTACCTCGGCGATGCCGACATGCCTCTTACGCCGGATGAACATCGAGCGTCAATGCTCGAGTGTCTGGATGGAACATCGGCTACCAACCTCGACGCTGTGCCGACTGAGCACGTCGTCATGGACTTCACTAGCGTCACAGCGATGGACGCCACAGCAGCACGCAGCGCCTTCCTCATCCTGCAGAAGTACTGTGACAACCACGGCATCTCCGTCGTGTACGCTGCAGCACTTCCAGATATCCGCAACATGCTGGTGAAGAACGAAATTGCAGGCGAGGAGAGTTTTTACTCGAGCGCGGAGTCGGCGCTCGAGTTCTGCGAGAATCAAATGCTGGCCAGTGCCAGCGCTGGTGTCAATGACGTTGAGATCCGGGTAGATTAGTTATACGACAGGTTCGTGAAGTACTTCGTAATACGGTAGTAGAATGAGGTTGGCAAAGTGTTCTGACCATTTTATTATTGAAATCACGGCGAGAATTTGAATTTAGGTTAGTGCTCTGATCCTCAAAAGGCTCGTTTCGGTCAACTATAGATAGGCGCCAAGTATCAACCGCTGCACTTGCTGCATCGCATGCCCAGTACGCCATTTCAAGTGGAGACGTGGGGTGCCCCAGGTGGAAGGGAACAACTTCACAGGAGCCATGTTGGATCGCCTCGCAGAAATCAAGGGCAAGGCCCCGCCTACCGATCAAGTCGCGATAGATGTTGAAGTGGGTACTTTCTACTATTCAAATAGCTGTAGCCTCTTGTCCACGGTCTTCTCTTCAGCGCCGAACTAACAAAGCGGTGTTGCGTTGGCTTCGTTGTGTCCCCGATGATAGAAGTAAGCTTAATCGTCTATAGAATGCGCGGAACGGTTGGAGTTGCTCATGTGTTTCTCGTGGACTGATCTGTCCAGACGTGGTGTTGTTCGACCAAAGTTCATGGAGGTGTTCTTCAAGGATGTCGAGGACATGCAAATGGACCTGGCCAACATCGGGTGCGTATTGGCTTGGCCTCCTTCTCCTTCGCACATGACACTAACCTTGCCTTTGTTTGCTGCCTTACAGCCTTGCTTCGCAGCAAATTGCAGAGCTCAATGGAAAAGCGATCCTCGCCACGTCAAATGTCGAAGAACAAGGTGCGTCAACCATCCTCTACACGTTCACAACTTTGCTTCCTGCTAACTTGCTATCATAACGTGCGTACACTATCCAGCTATCAGCGCTGAGCTCGGCTTTGTGATCGAAACCACGAACAAACTTGCCGCCCATGCTAAGGGATTACTGGAAATGCTGAAGAAGGAGTCTGCGGAGAGAAAGAAAGAAAAAGGAACGCCTCTTTCGGAGATCAGGTAGGCTTGGAAGGCCGAGAAATCGGGGATTACTTGACAAACTTGCTTAGTATTACTGTGTTTGCCGTCCTAGAATCCGCGATAATATGTGTGCGACGCTCACAAAGAAGTTCATGGATGCCATGAAAGAGTACCAGAAGACTCAGCAGAAGTACAAGAACGACATGAAAAACAAAGTCAAGCGGCAAGTGCAGATCGTCAAGCCAGACGCGTCCGAGGCAGAAATTGACGCCGTCATGCGTTCCGGAGACCCCGGCTCGATATACAAGAGCGCCATCCTGCAAGGCGGCGCCGCTGAGTCCATCACGGACGTGTTTCTTCACTGCCAGGACAAATACCAGGACGTGCTCAAGCTCGAGCAGAGCGTGGCGGAACTCCACCAAATGTTCCTGGATCTGGCGCTTCTGGTGGAGCAGCAAGGCGAACTGCTCGACCAGATCGATTACCAGGTGCGCTCGGCCGCCAACTACGTGGAGCAGGGCAACCAGGAGGTGCAAAAGGCGATCAAATACCAGAAAGCGCACCGAAAGAAAATGTGCTGCCTGCTTGGCATCGGCGTCACAATTCTGGTTGCAATCGTCGTCATCGCGCTCGTCCTCAAGAAAGCGTCGTAGATACTAACAACCGAGAGGAGTAAACTACTACCTCTTTTTTTTTGTGCC
This sequence comes from Phytophthora chlamydospora, assembly GCA_012295415.1. Classification (NCBI taxonomy): domain Eukaryota; phylum Oomycota; class Peronosporomycetes; order Peronosporales; family Peronosporaceae; genus Phytophthora; species Phytophthora chlamydospora. The sequence goes on along the minus strand of JAABLK010000094.1, from coordinate 22,772 downwards.
GTTAGCGTCTTCATGGGTCTTTGCAGCTTGCCCTTCTCGGCATGAAGGAACACGCAGGCTACTCGATCGCCTTCGGTGCCTTGAAAACGTCGCCGATCGCAGACTTGAAGCAGTCGATGTTGTAATCGATGATTCCTTGCTTCATAAAGTTCTCAGCTCGCAGCAAGCACACCAGAGCCAGATAACTATCGAGAAATGCAATCATAAAGGTGGGTCAATCCCTGATAAATGACCAAGAGCAACCCCACACGCCTTACTTGTTCACTTCGCGCAGATAGAGAACCATTCCGTTGTTGAGCTTGATCACCGACGACGACTTGGAGTCGTATGCCAGGCCGTCGCCCTCGCCATCATCTTTCATCCTACAGTTGAAACAAAGGGGTCAATTAGCAACGCATTGAGAGCTTAAACAATATCAATGCCAGTCACTTACCCGTAGATGCAGGACACGTCGATAACGACATCGATCATGTCGCTGCACAGCTCGTACGACTGCATGTCGACGGGGTTACTGTCCGTCGCGATGTAAACCTTGCTCACGACGTCGAACAAGAACGACTTTTCCATGTTGCAGCTCTGCGCAAGAAAAAAACTCCCTCAGTACGAACAGTAGGCCAAGTCAAAAGTTGACTAACCGTGATGAGAATGTTCAGGAGATTCTCCAGCGTCGGTAGCTGCGGAATCAGCTTCTGGACGACCTTGCTGAAAGCCTCAAAGATAGAGTGGTCGTAGATGCTGGTCAGGTAGAAGCTCATGTGGATATCGAGCTCGCCGTCGTTGATCTCGTCCATGATCTGCTGCTGAATCTCACGCTGGCAATCTGTCGAGCGAAGCAAGGTCACAAAACTCACCCTTTTCGTGACTGAAAAAAAACATAGTACAAGCCGTACCGATCTTGTGGTCGTCGGAGAGGAAGAGATCGCCGTCCACCTTGTGGATGAACACCTCGAACAGGATGTCCGGGTTGTACCTGTGGGCGCGCGTGACTGTGTCGTGCAGCCGCGCCAGCGCCTCGGCGTACGGTTCATCCTGCGCGTCGATGACGAACACGATGGAGCCGCAGTTGCTGAAGATCATCTCCTCGTTCACGAGCTGTCCGCCGTACACGAGGTCCTCTGCAATAAGACAGCAGAATACATCATTTTTCTTATCAGAAAAAACATACCTTTACAGATTTCTCTCCTGAAGGCCAGCGCACCTTTGAAGTCGTAGTCTCCAGGGAAGTCCCAGATCTGGAACTGCACGAACGAATTGTTGGCAATGTACTTGATGTCGAGGCTGTTGGTGCCTTCCAGGAAGAGCGTCTCGTGCGGCGACATCTTGTGGAACACCACGCGCTGGATGCTCGACTTGCCGCTCCTGTGTGGGCGGTCGAACAAGTGGTAGAGTGAGTAGAAGGCCTCAACTCTTCTACAGGCTGATCAAAGCAGAACTCGTTCTACCTGCGTAGACCCATGAGTAGAATGCGGGGCTTGTTCTCCCCCGTGAGCGCTGTGGCCTCCTCCCCATAGCCCTGGTTCAGGCCGTAGCCCTCCGAGTCTGCGAGAATGGCAATAACGACCGAGCCAGAGCGAGTTAGAGCGTGCAACAAATACCAATGGCACTGCAAGCGTTTTGAAGGCAAGTGGATGCAGCTTGCATCCCTCGCAGACACGTGTGGACAGAGATACACGCACAGACGTACATGAGTTCTCCCAGCCGAGCTCCATTTTCCGTCTGGCAAGAAAATACCGATTGCGGATAGACCCGTGGAAGTTATGAAATTACGTACATAGCCTCGATGGAGCTGAGGAGCTGGAACCTGCAGCGCCCGAAAAGGTTATCAGTAAGGACTTGGCTGCCCATGAAGCGAAACGCCAAGGTGGTCATGAAGTCGTCTTCAACCTCCTAGGTCCTGCTCGTCGTGGCGAGATCGTCTAATACCGTACAGGAAGCATGCTGCATGCCTTGCAAAAGTCTTCAATCGGGTGATATGGGTGCGGCTCAATAGAACAGTAGTCTTTCGCCCGCGGTCTCCGCCATTCTCGCTTTTGCTGTCCGGGACGCAGATCGATGGCTAGCTCGAGTCTTGATGATGCGCACAAGCGACCGGAATCGACGCTGCAGAAGAAATGGTTGGCTTGGTGTGCGCTCATCACGTTCGCTGGCGTGATGCTGTTCGTCAACTTTCTGAGCGTTAACGGAAGCATCGAGCTCGCGTCGACGAGACGCAGCATTGACAAGTCCACGAGTGGTAGGAAGTTTCTCCAGGAAGGGAGTTTGATCCACCACTACGTCCGGGACGAAGATGGAGAGGACGTTCTACCACCGCTACTGCCACCTCCCCACGAGTGGCCGCTCGAAGAGGGCATGGACGAGCAGTGCTTGTACGTGCGCGACTACGGCCTTCTGGAGCGGCTGCACAGCTCGAGGCAGAGCTTTTGCGCGGGTGAACAAGGCGGCAGCTCCCCGTATACGTTCTACAGCGTCCCCGAGTCGGGACTTCAAGCCACGAGGTTCGACAACCTCACCATCGATTGGCGAGACGCTCATGTTGCACGCGACATCACCTCATTAGCTCAAGACGGCATGAACCATGACCCGCGATTCAAATACAAACACAACGCGACCTTCTGCAGCTGTGGAGAGCCTCAGGACCAGGCGCACGGAGCGCCGTACATCTGGAAGAATTTCGTCGACGGCGGTCCAGGCGAGAACGACACCATGTGCCAGGATCCTCCGTCGGAGCGACTTCCAAACAACACGTTGCACGTATCACGCGCGATTCTTCTGTCTCGGAAGGACGACCATAACCCGTTCTTCCAGATCGCGGGGATCTTGAACGCGTGGATCGTGATGAACGTGGTCGGGTGGAGCAGGTCGACGACGCAGCTCGTGACGTTCGACCGCGCATGGCCGTCTCCGGTCGATGAGCTGCGGCATGCCGTACTGGGTCCTGAGCGACCGATCATCGACGGCGAGACGATTCAAAAGCGTGTTATCCACTTCGAATCGGTGTTTTTTGCTCCGCATGAAGCTAGAGGCACGCTGATCAACCACCTGGACATCGCGCAGCCCTGCTACGCGAACGCCATGGTCTCGGATTTCCGCGACTTGGCTCTCAAGAGCCTGGACGTCCGGCCACGCCACGAAAAGACGAACCCGCGACGGTGCCTCGTGACCATCATCTCCCGCAGACCTTACGGCGGGCGCGCGGTGCAGCGTGTGTGGCAGAACGAGTCGCACGTCCTAGATCACATGCGCGAGGACTACAGCGTCAACAAGAACGTCTCCAAGCTCGGCGGGTGCGAGTTCCAGTCGCTCGACTTCGTGAACCTGACTATGCACGACCAGATGCGCGTCATGGTGGACAGCGACGTCGTGATCGGCATGCACGGCGCCGGCATGGTCAACGTGCTGTGGACGCGGCCGGGCACGCTCGTGGTGGAGATCTTCCCCAAGCAGAAGCACCGCGGCGGCTACCGCAACATCTGTCAGTTCATCGGCTGCGCGTGGCGCGAATTCCGCGGAGGAGAAGACATCGTGGTGCGGTCAACTGACCCGAACGACATGGACAAAACCATCCCGTACCCCGAGTGGAAGCACTTCTTCGACCCGCTCTTCCAAGATGTCGTTGCAAGGCTGGCAAAAAGTAAACTACCGCAAGAACTGCAATAGCGTTGTCTTCAACTGCAAAATCATAAATTCCATTTTTTTTTCACAAACGTAAATTTATCATTCGACAAATTGCCGCAAAATGGAGGAATTGCGAAGGCACTTCGCGCTGGTGGACGCCGGCTTCTGCTTCGCAGGCAAGCGAGTCGCAGCCCCAAGCGTGCGTAGTGTGCTGCGTGTGGCCAACAGCTTCGGCGGCGCACAGCTCACGCGGCAGAGCTTGCTGCGGCTGGCCGAGGTGGCCCCAGAGCTGCTTGTGTTGAGGACACCTAATCTGAAGACTCAATCAGACGACGTCTTCAGCCCCGCGCCAGCAACTGAAGAGGAGACGGAAGTGGTAACGTTCCCACTAGTGCCGCAGACAAGTCAAAGGGCAAGTGACAAGAGAAGACAAGTATTTGACGAAGCACTGAAGAAAAATTACGGCTCCACGCAGAAAGATATTTCGGACAGTGCAGAAGTATCTTCGATAAATCTGACGTCAGATAGGCAGACGAAAGCAAGCTCGCCAATGAGGCAACAAGTTCAGGTTGGCAATGACTGGGGTTCGTCGGTGCTCACGATGTTGCAGCAAATGGACATGTACCGAGACCAGATTGTTCACGTGGAGCGGCGCAGCGCACGAAAAGCACAGTATCGTGATTTAGAGCCATTGGAGCTATCGCCGCGAGTGTGTGATGCTCTGGACAAGTGTTATGGCATTAAGCAGCTGTACTCGCACCAATTTGAGGCGATCGAAGCGATCCGACGCGGAGAAAACGCTGTGCTGTCGACCGCCACGGCCAGCGGCAAGTCGCTCGCGTACAACATCCCGATGCTGGACATGCTGCTTGAAGATTCCAGCGCGACGTTCATGTATCTGTTCCCGACGAAGGCGCTTGCGCAGGATCAACTCAAGTCTCTGCGACGGCTTTTAGAGGCTGCAGATCTGCCTCTTCATATTGGAGCAACATTTGTATGAGTGCTTTCGCTGCTGATACGTGGATGGTCGTCGTAAAATACGAGCTGACGTCTTTCTTTCTGTCATGTAGGATGGCGATACGCCAATGAAAAGCCGTTCGATGGTCATACGAGAGACGCGGATATTCCTCACGAATCCAGACATGCTGCACTTGACGATTCTTCCGCAACATCGACAGTGGAGGCAGGTGCTATCAAACCTCAGGTATGTCAGTTCGTGCGGGATTGCTGCAAGAATGACTATTAACGAGATTCTGGTTGGTGTAGGATACTTGTCGTGGACGAAGCGCACATGTACCGTGGAGTGTTTGGGTCGCATGTTTCGTGCGTGTTCCGCCGACTATTTCGACTGTGTGCGCTGTACGGCTCCAATCCACAAGTTGTCTGTTGCTCCGCCACGATCCAAAACCCAGAAGCACACTTTCGACAGCTGATACCTTCGCTTCCGCCTCAGCCGATGGATTTGTCGACAACCCCTGCTGATATCGGTGCCCAAACAAACTACGATGAAGCAATGGGGCCACCGAACCTACACTTTTTCCGTCAGAGGCCGCTGAAGGTGATCACCGAAGACGGTGCGCCGTCCGTCGAGAAATTATTCTGCATTTGGAACCCGAAGGTTTCTGGAAGGGCCAACCCCGACAAAGGGGAGACTACGAGTCAAGTACCTGGTGATTCTTCGAAGACTGCGCAACCTGAGGTGGACTCCAGAAAACGCAAACGCGTTGACAGTGCACCGATCATACCCGTTATGAGCGACGAAGTTCAAGCCAAAGACAACTCTTTCAGCACTAGTGCGATTTTCCAAAGCGCTCGAATCCTGGCTCGCCTAGTGGAAGCAGAAATCGCAACGCTACTCTTTTGCCGGGGCAGGAAGCTGACCGAACTGGTTCTGATGAACGTCCATTCGATTTTGAAGGCCGACCCTCGCACTCAAAATCTGCTTCGTCGCGTAAGTTCGTATCGTGGCGGGTATACCCTAGAATCCAGACGGCGGATCGAGCAGCGGTTGTTTAGTGGAGACTTGCTGGGTGTGGTGGCCACGAACGCTTTGGAGCTGGGAATTGACGTGGGTGAGCTGGACTGCACTATACACCTCGGATTACCGTCAAGCATTGCGTCATTGTGGCAGCAAGCTGGTCGTGCTGGTCGCCGACAACAACAGTCCAAACAAAAACAGTCTGTCGCAGTAATTGTGTGCTTCGACGCGCCTCTGGACCAGCATTTCGCGCAACAAGACCACGCTACAGAGCTTTTTCAGCTCGAGCCAGAGGCTGTGAGTTTGAACGCCATGAATCCTCGCATTCTTGGACAGCACCTCCTGTGCGCTGCTCGTGAGTCGGCGCTTTACTCTCCGCAGTCTGGGACGGCGTATATCGACTCGTTCGTTTTCGGAGAACTGTGTGGCATCAGTGCGCAGGCAGACGCGTCAGCAGTGTATGAGGTACTCCAACCGCTCGCCAAGGAGAACAAACTGATGAAGTGCTCAGAAGCGGGAGGCCACTTCAACTACCGAATTCATTCGTGCATGCCTAAGAAGTTCCGTGCTGTAAGCCTGCGGAGTATTTGTGATGAAAACTACACCGTGATGGTCCCGAGCAACAATGTCCACACTGATGGAGCCGATGGGGAAGTCCTGGATGAAATTCCAGGAGACAGAGCCCTCTTTCAAGTCTATCCGACGGCGGTGTATCTTCACCAGGCACAAGAGTACTTGATCACGCGCCTGGACAATACGCAACGCATCGCATTCGCGAAAAAGTGTCCCCAACCGCTTACATATTTTACAACGTGTCGTGATTTTACCGATTTGGAAGTGGTCCGCATTCAAACTACGACACAGTTGGGGCTTGGCAACAAGACACAAAAGGCAGACACAGTGTTGGTGTGTGTTGGTACAGTCTCCATTCTGACACGGGTTTTTGGCTCAACGATGCTGGAAAAACGAACAATGCGAGCTTTGGGGACGAACGAGTTCTCGATACCGCCTATGCAATCGTTCGGTGAAGCTGTGTGGCTTGAATTTCCAGCTTTGCTTCGAGTGCAAGTGGAAGATAGGGGCGGGGCTTCATTCACCGCAGCGCTACATGGTGTTGGCCACCTTTTTGTTGCTTTGGTGCGCTTGTTCGTGATGTGCGATGCGGAAGATGTTGGCACGGAGCATGTCAACGAGTTTGAGCAGCGTATCAAGTGCGTTGATGATATTATCGTGTGCCTAACAATGTCTGCGGTTTTCACCAACTTTTGTGTAATGTACGTGTGCTGCAACTTAGACCAAACCGCATTACGATCTTCGAGCGTCGAGAAGGAGGGAGTGGACTAGTTCCTGAGATTGTTAAGGTGCTTCCCCAGGTGAAGAACTTTTCGTGACTATTGCCGTTAGACACTGTCTCTCTGATGACGACCTACTTTGCTTTTGTAGATCATCGAGAAGGCGTGGACGATTGCAAGCGAGTGCATGTGTTCGGACGGCTGCCCTGCCTGCATTCAATCCAGTGGATGCTCCGAGTTCAATCATGTACTGGACAAACAAGGGAGCCTCCAGGTGCTCGATTATCTGCATCGTGTCATCTCTTCTTAGAGGAGAGAGAGAGAGTGATTGCGAAGTGAACTCATGACAAGTACGGCGAACAACGACCCTTTTAAACTTTAAACATCCGAGCCTCGGATTTCCTCAATAAATAACATGTTTTTGCCATGGCCCCCCTCTCAAATCCGATACAAGATGGCTACATCTGGGGTTGAAGAGAAGAATCCGTCACTTGGCGTCCCTCCCCCTTCAAGATGACACCTCTCATCCCCATGTTCGCTGCGCTGCTCAGCGCTCTCCTGTCGCCGTCCCCCGCTCTGGCCGAGCACTGGGCGGTTATCGTGGCTGGCTCCAGCGGCTACAGCAACTACCGCCACCAGGCGGACGCGTGCCACGCCTACCACGTGGTGCGGCGTCACGGCATTCCGGCCGAGAATGTGGTGCTCATGATGGAGGACGACGTGGCTTGGCACGAGCGCAATCCTTACCCTGGTCAGCTCTTTAACAAGCCCAGCACCAAGAGCGACGTGCACCCCGTGGACGTCTACAAGGGCTGCAACGTCAACTTCCGCGGCAAGGAAGTGACCCCCGAGACCTTCTTGAATGTCCTCACGGGTAACAGCTCGGGCGCCTTCAATAAAAAGGTGCTCAATAGCACGGCAAACGACCGAGTGTTCGTCAATTTTATTGACCACGGGTCGCGTGGCAACGTCTACTTCCCGCACATGAAGCCGCTCACGGCTTCGAGGCTGAAACAGGCTATGCGCACGATGCGCGATAAGAAAAGGTACAAGGAGCTCGTATTCTACATGGAGGCCTGTGAGTCGGGCTCCATGTTCTCCGACAGCTTCTTGAAGAGCATCAACGCGTACGTGACGACGGCGGCTAACGGCTTCGAGTCCTCGTGGGCCGCCTACTGCCCGCCGCTGGACGAGGTGAACGGCGAACGGATTGGATCCTGTCTGGGAGACCTGTACTCGGTTAATTGGATGGAAGACAGCGATCTCACGGACCTGTCGGGGGAGTCGCTCAAGACGCAGTTCCACCGCGTGAAGAATGAGACGACCAAGAGCCACGTCAAGTCGTTCGGGTCGACGAAACTCAGTCACGAGATTGTCGGTAATTACCAATCTACCTACGACAAGAGCGATAACGGTGATGAGTCCATCAGTAACGATACCGAGACGCCGCTCGCTACCGCAACAAGCTCTGGCATTGACAGCGCCGTGGATGCTCGTGACGTGGACCTTGTTGTGGCATTCTACCGCTATCTGCGTGCTGCGCCGGGCAAAGACCGACGCTCTCTGTCATATGAACTCACTACAATGATCCAAGCTCGTGAAGCTGTTGATGAGGCATTCGAGACGATTCGTGCTCTGTACAAGCAGCAGACCGAAGCTCTTCTGCTTCAAGTTGAAGAGGCTCAGAACTTGGAGTGCCACGAAGAAGCCACTCGCGCCTTCGAGACGTCTTGCTCCTTCACTGGAGGACTCACCAGCTACAGCCTGAAGTACGTTGGAACGTTGATGGACCTCTGCGAGTCGGATCTGACGCAGGACGCGGTGCTGGCCATGGTGCGCAACGCTTGCTCGATTGTCGAGACGCGCTACGCACTTTCCAAAAGTGGTGTGTTTGACACTAATGTAGCCATTTTGGGTGAGTGACCGGTCACAAAAACGACTGGCCAGCAATCGCCGGCAAGACGTTGCGTTGCGCTGGTCGCTTCAGTAGGCATTTTGCTGTGGATCGCGCGCAAGAAGAGGAAGGAGAAGGTTCCTCCTGCATTTTATATACTAAGTACTGTGTTGGCATTTCTAATGCATTTCAATGGAGTTCACAATGATACTAAAATGATATAATGAGCCTGAACCGTGTGACAGCGGGTCGTGTTGACAACCTCTTGATGAGTGAACCCAATCAATTGTAGTCGTAGGCAGCGGTAGGATACGTGTAGTAGCAAACTGATACGCAAGAAGACCATGCTGGCATGTTGCAACGCTCTTGTGAGCTAATAGAGACAAGTAGCATTGCAAACTTCAAGCAAAACCCGACTGAAAATCTACCTTCGTGTTCAAAATACATTGGAGCGGTACGCAGTCTATCCTTCGAGGTCCACACCGTTGGGAAATCCCTCCTCTTGCCCCTCCAAAATCGTGCTCGACTTCTCGGCGCCCAGGTTCTCGTACAGCGTCTTGAGCTCTTCGTGCTCGTCCTCGATGGCAACGTCGTACGGCTGCACGAACGCATCGATCAGTTACTGCATTCTCTCCTAAGCACCACATCAACAAGAACGCACCGTCTGGCCCTCGGAGTTGCGCGCGTTTAGATCCGCGCCGTGCTCCAGCAGCAACTTGGCGCACTCGACCGTCTCGCAGCGATGCAGCGGCGTGTCCATCTCGTTATCGCCTGCAAGAGCCTCTTTCTCGTCAGTCTCCTACTGTCCACTATGCCACCCAAATGCCCAGCAACTCACCCAGCCTGGCGTCCGCACCGCTCGCCAGCAGTAGCACAACCAGCTCCATGTGGTTGTAGCTCACCGCCGCTTGCCTGTCAAACACGTCGCCAACCGTCCATAAGCAACCCAAAACTCCTCCAAAAATCTCACCGTCAGCACATCCACTTACAATGGCGTGTAGCCATACTCGTCCTTGGCATTGGCGTCGCCTCCATCGGCCAGAAACACCTTGACGCTCTCCACATCGCCGTCGCTCGCCGCCGTCCAAACGTTCATACCCATTTATCAACTGCTGACCATGGAGCTCAAAACAGACTCAGATCTGAGTCTATTCGATGTGCACCACATCATATTCAATTCCCGCCAAAAAAACAAAAAACGTCCCGCCAAAAAAGCGACCTTCACTTTCCAATATTCGGATCCCCAAGCGACAGCAACTTTAGTGCCGCGATGGAGCAAGTCCCGCCGTCCTCAGGCTCCCCGTCGCTAGCGCGCCTGACGACGCTCAACAGCGACACTGTCGTGTTCTCGCACACCAAGTTGCCGTCTCGCCAGTCGAGCGTCGTGGCCGGCTCGGCGTCCCCCGCTGCGGCCTGTAGGGGCTCAACCTCCAGGAGGGATGACACGTCACTTCACCAGCCTCTAGCCAAGAAGTTCCGCGTGGAGGCGCCCGGTGGGAACGGCGTACAGCACATGACCGTGCGCGTGGTCAAGTACGGCGATCGGCTAGGCTTCGGCGTGCGCCATGACCGCTACAAGCGTCTACAGGTGTCGACGCTTCAAGGCTGCGGGCCACAGCTGCGCGTGGGCGACACACTGCTGTCGGTCAACGGCGTGGACCTCACGGGCCACGAGTTCCTCACTGCTATTGGCCATCTTAAGGCCACGCGGCCGGGCGAGCTGCTATTCGAGATCGAGAGAACGGAGAGAGGAGCAGCGACAGTGGCGGCAAGTGCAGCGCCCATTGCGGACCCTCGGTCTCGAGCTGTGGCGGCTACGGGTGCCATGGCTGCGCAGACGTCTGTGAACCCGTGGGTAGCTGCGTCAGCTGCTGCCGTGCCGGTTTCTCGCGAGGCGACGTGGTCCCAGAATGGTACCAGTGCTCACGAACAGGCTGCTGCTGAAAGGAATCTGGCCAACTACGCACCAACGGGGATAGTGCCGCAGACAGGAGTGCCGCCTGCATCAATCCCCGTTACGTCCAGCTCTGGGAACCAGGCTAATGGGACTCCGCAGCCGAGGAAACGAGCACGACCGTGAGTAGTGGACTTCTGTGTGGGGTGGTGATGCAGCACTTATTATTCTGACTGGGCTGTGTGCTTGTGTGTGTTCTAGTTCACAACGGGTGGTGACGATGCTCGATGAAAATGGACAGCCAGTAAATGTGACGGCGCTGCTGGCTGATCTCAAGAAGGAGCGCGCTGAGAAGGCAGCCCTGGAGGAAAAGAACGCGGGACTGCGGAAACGATTACAGCGCATGCTGATTGAAAACGACGAAGTTCGTGTGCGTGCGAGCAACGACGTATCAGCTGCACAGGAAAAGGCAAAGCTCGAAGTCGCCGAGGCGCAAAAGCAACTCGCGACTGCACGTGCGCAGATCCGACTACAGGATCGAGGTCCAAACGTAGCACGCTCGGATTTAATTGAGAGTGAGCGAGCGGTGTGGAAGGCGCAATTGGAACGTTTGAAGAAGGCGGAGGCAGATCGCACTGCGCTCCTCACTACGCGATACCGAAGTGAGTGTCGAGTTGCAACTGCTGACGCTCAACGTGTGCTGGATTCGGTGGTGGAATTGTTCCGGACGAAGCTGCGGCACGTCGGACGAATGTGCCGTGACACCAACACAGGCTCACCCGACTTGGAAGTGACATGCGAGGGTGTACGGCGCCTTGCATTCATGAAGCTGTTCAGCATGGCCCACGATTTTGCATTCTACACGTCTGCAGCATTTCACTCACCGGATCCAGTGCAGCACACGATGGAGCAAGAGCAATTCTCCGATCTGTTTGGCAACTCGCTGTGTCATGAAGAACGCGCAGGCTTGTTCTACGTGGCCGCCGCTCCAATGGTACGTGCAAAGCAGAAACGAAGGCCGGATGTCGAACTCTTAACTGATCGAGCGTTTGTGCTGCTTGTGTGACTTGTCTCCAGCTCGTCGAATTCGACCCCAAAGCAGAGAGTGTCGTTTTCAAGTGTGGATGGGCTGAACAGAACGCGCTTCGCGATCTTGCACGCAATTTCCGCTTCTGAAACGTTTGCTACAAACCGTGAGGACCCCGTCCTGATTAATAGAGTGAGCACTGGGGTGAAGTGGCACAGTTTCCATCAACGATGATAACACTGGAAGTAAGTCTATGTGTGCATTTGGCTATGAAGTCTCGATCTAGTTGTGTCCTGGGAGGTTGCCGTTGGCGTTGTTCAGAGTATTGATGGACGTGGTGTTGGTGATCGACAGAGCCATGGACTGCATGACCACGTCTCGGAGACGGTTCCACAGCTCGGGTGCCAGCTCGTCCATGGACTCGTAGGTCTCGCGGGTCATCTCGAACACGGTGCACGGCTCCAACGCCCTGGCAGCCATGTATCGGTATTGGCGCCCGAAGAAGTCCACCTCGCCGAACATGGCGCCGGGCATGACGTTTTCAAGCAAGGTCAGGGGCTTTCCAGGGGCCACGCTACCGTCCTCGTTCATCAAGAGCGCAACGCGGCCGCTGGCGAGGAAGTAGAAGCGATCAGGGTACGACGCAACGCGGTAGAACTCGTAACCAGCGGGGACCTCGTACTTGCGGAAGAACTGGTCGACACCACGGAAGAGCGGTGAGTCGTCAGGCTCGCCCATGAATCGGTGCAGCAGCACGCTCATGGACTCGTGGCTGTGGTTGAGATCCTGCGCGTGGGCCGTGTGCACCAGCAACTGGTTCTCGCAGAACTCAAGCGCCGATTCCACGTTGAGGAAGAAGTTGTCTTCCTCGACGATCTCGTTCTTGAGCAACAGACTGCGGATCTCCGGCAGCACATTAGCGAAAATGACGGTGATTTCGTGGCGCTTGCAGTGCTGCTGCAAGATCATGAAGGCGCTGCGTGCAGCCGTCGCATCCATCCCTGAGACGCGACTAAAGTCCATGACGACGTACTCCGTCGGCAGGCCGTCCGGGTGTGGCGCAGGGCTGCCATCCAGACACTCGATCGGCACGTCCCGCTTGGACACAGGCGTGAGCGGAATCCCCGAGTCATCGACGTACTGCGGCCCAAAGTCGTCGCCCTTGCCCGACTTCTGCTTGATGGTGGCCCGAGGCTTGCGGATATGAACAGCCTTCTGCACGTCTTCGAGGATCTGCACCGACGAACCGAAGAAGAGGTAGCCGTACAGCTCCAGGTACACGATGGCGTCGCGCTTCTGGCCGAGCAACGTACGGGACGCAAGCTTCCGCACCGCGGCAGATGAGCGTGAGCGGCGGTTCACCACGCGAACCTGCGCGTAGCCGAACAAGAAGTTGATGATGGCAAAGCCAATGCCAAGCACCATTCCCAACTCCAGGGAGACCAAGTTAATGGCGATGAAAGACAGCCACAGCACGACGTACTCCCGTGGCAGGATCTTGTGGTACACGTGCACCAGCCACTCCATCATCAGGTCGATGGCGATGAAGATGAGCGTGGCCGCGAAGAAGAACCGCGGCACAAGACTCATGACGGACAGCGGCACCAGCACGATGGCGAACTCCGAGATGATGACACACACGCCCACGACGCGCGAGTTGGTCTTGGAACGGTACGTGAAGATGGTCTGCGAGAAGATGTAGGAGCCCGTGTATCCGCCAAGCAGGCCGCTGACGACGTTGGACCAGCCGACGGACTTGAGCTCGTGGTTGATGTTGAGCTGGCTGCCCATATCCATCTCGATCGCCGCCACGTCCAGACAGGACGAAAAGGCCACCACAAACGTCATGCCAAGCCACGTCGTGAGCTGCCTCGGCACCTGGCCCCAGTGCATCTGCGAGAAGTCAAACAGGTCGAACATCTGCACGAAGCCCGCGGGATCCGCGGCCGGCGAGACCCAGCCGTAGTCGCGCGCTTCGTCGAGCGAGATGCCACACAGCGCCAGTACAGCGAAGAACAGCAGCGGCATGAGCAGGATCGTAGCAGGCAGCGCGAACGAGTTCTCACACCGCTGCGAGACCAGCAGTAAAATGACCCCACCGATCACACCGGGGATGCAGAGAACCACGTAGTGAGGGTCCCATATCTGCATCATGGACGTGAAGTCGTTGATCACGAGGCCAGTGCAGAGCGAGAGGCCCGCGTACATACAGAAGAGGCCGATGAAGGCCAAGTAACCGCCCACCACGGGCATGGGCAGGTACGACACGAGCCCCGCCAGCTTGAACTTGCCCAGCAGCACGAGCACCACGCCCAGCGAGGCCGTGGCCAGGCCGATGGTGACCACAGTGGTGGTCACCTTGGCCTCGAGCGGCACCTCCTCGCCCAGCGAGTTGCAGATGGACGTGGCGATGGCGCTGAGGAAGATGAGGCCGGCGTCCTGCACCTGGCCGATGGCGAAGGGCAGCGAGCTCAGCAGCGTGAACATGACCTGGTGCACGACGCTGGAGAACATGACGAGCTTGACCAGCGCCGGCATGAAGCTGGCGAAGTCCGGGTGTCCGAAGATGATGGCGGCATATCCGAACATGCAAGGAACTGTGAGGATCGAGTTGATGACCCCGTACAGGAGCGCGCTGGTGAGCAGCTCCAGTCTGGTGCCAGCAGCCGCGGTAATTCCAGCGCCAATAGCCAGCTGCTGCGGGCCCAGCAGACCGGCAGCGGGCTGGTCGGCTGCGTTCGAGTCGTGGTTCACCAGCAGAGCCACCGACTCGCCATGGAAAGGAGAGCCCTCGTCCACCCAGCTGCGGTGCCGGCGACGGTGCGTCGACGAGTCATTACGGGCGGTTTCGGCGGCGCGTTGAGCAGCGCGCTCGGCTGCTGGGGCGCGCGATGCCGAGTTGCTGCGGCGCTTGACTGCGCCCGAGAGCGCGGGCGAGTACATGGGCGGAGAGGCTCGAGCTGTTGGACGGGAAGTGAGACGGTGACACCTTTGGACCTCTCTCTCGAGGACCACGAAAACGTGAACGCTGGTGCCCATCACCTTCAGCTTGCTTGATAAATGTAACAGACGGTTAGAGAGCATTTTGGATGGAAAACTTGTTTTGGACAGTTCAAGAGCGTTGTTTAAAAACTTACCACGTTGAAGTGAGCACCCCCATGTGTGCAGCCATCTACAGGATGGTCGGGGTGAAGACCATGAAATGCAACAACCCCTTGCCGTTTGAAATCACCAAGGGGCAGCCTTTTAATCACTGCACCGGACAAGTTTCTTGATTTGGAAATCATTGACGATCGCTCTCTTTGCCCCTGCTTCAAAACCGATCGCCACACCATACATATAGCTCCCATTTGCGCAACGGTTGCCTTCGGCATATTATTTTTCCGGACTCATGTCTCTCAACTCCTGTAGCGCCTGCAATGATCCGGAAAATCTACGAGCAAAGG
The DNA here is from genome assembly GCA_012295415.1 of Phytophthora chlamydospora. Taxonomy (NCBI): domain Eukaryota; phylum Oomycota; class Peronosporomycetes; order Peronosporales; family Peronosporaceae; genus Phytophthora; species Phytophthora chlamydospora. The sequence continues at coordinate 7,626 of JAABLK010000094.1, read as the reverse complement.
AGGAATCGACTCGCTCTCTTAAATTAAAGTAGCCATGGTGTGTAGCGACCACGTGCGGCAATTACCAGCATTACTGAAGCCCTGTGCCGGCATTCACCGTTATTTGGTTGAAGCGAAGCAATATCATGGCCTGCTTTCGGTAGTTTAAAAGTATTTGTAAGCTCGCGGCAGTATTAGCTGATGCTTGGACAACTCGCGGCGAATTTGCATGTCAGATCTCGACATTTACGCTTGCGGAATACTTCGTAGCGGATGCCCTTTTCGAAAAGTGCCAAGGCGCACGTTGCGGGTGGCAATACCTTAGTCGATGCTTTCAGTAAAGAGAATAGAATACTGGTAGCCTACTGGCCCACAACAGCGTCTTGGGGTCTATCGCCCGCCGCTGGAGATTGTGTGGCGGTGCCCTGAGATGCCGTTACGAGGCGACACCAAGCGGAATTGTGGCCAATGATCGAGTCGGTAGCTCGCAGTCTGACTATCTGAATGCATCCGTGCGTCAAAACCCTTTAGCAACATATACCCTTTTAGCACTAATAATTACGTACATACCCCCACTATCAAAGAAAGTAAGCAAAACTCTTATTTCCTATTTTCCTTCACTATCCAATGTTGGAGATCATTTCTGTGGGGAGCTCATGTCCCGGTTTTGCTCCGTGTCACGACGGACCTGTTGTATTGGGTCTAATTATAGCCCATACTGAGCGCCAGTCAAGCAGCCGGTATTAGGGAAAATCGGCCCGCAGAGGAGCTGCTCGACGACGGACGAAGGGCATCACTTCCTCCGCCCTTTTAGCCTGGTGAAGCGCCGGCCAACGCCGGACCACAGAGGGAGACGCTCATCCAGCCACACAGGGGCGTGTATATAGGTATCAGCAGCCCGGACAGCGAGGAGCGGCCATGCGGAGAAGGAAACCGCCGCAGCTGCTGCTGCTGGCGCTGCTTATAGCTCTTCTGGGCGGCAGGATACAGGGGCAAAGCGCGTCATCGTCGGCGTCAGGCTCCGTGACAGTCGACACCACCGAGGCGGACGACTGCTCGGCCTGCTGCGCGACAGACTCGTCGGCCGGGGGAGACTCGGGCTTGTCACTCCAATGCTGCGACGAACAGCAGCCTCGTGACCTGTTCGGTACGGCCCACGGAGAGTGCAGCGGCCTGCCATGCTGCGAGTACAGCGGACGCAAGGCGCAGAACCACCAGGCGTGGTTCCCGTGCGTGGCTTTCCCGACGTGCCAGAACGACACCAACAAGCAGGCCTTCTGCAACGGCCAGGACTTGTGGTACTACACGGAGGGCTACGACTGGAGCTGCACGGACGAGTGCTGCTACGGCCTCGTGCTCGACTCGAACGTCTGGCGCGGCGTCGAGAACAACTACCCGGGACAGACCAACGGCACGTTCGGCGTCAGCATCACGCCCACGGACTTTCTGGACGTCTTCTACCCGGACGGCATGGACGGCGAGACCTACACGGTGCACCAGATCATGCTGGCCAACCCGCCAGGGTACAACTTCTCCGAGGGCTGCTCGTGCTACTTGGAGCGACCGGCTAACGGCACGGCCGACCTGCAGCGCGAGAGCACCAACTGCGAGGTCTCGACGTTCCTGGGAGGAAACAGGACGTACTTGACGGTGGACATCACCGACGACTACCAGACGAACGACACATTCGCGTTTATCTTTGACGGCGTAGTCACGCCGTCCGGTTTAAATGACAGCTCGTCCGTCTCATCCAACGTGACGTACACGACGGCGTCCAACCTCACGCCCGTCTACTTCATCTTCAACGACTCGGAGAACACGGCCTTCGACACGTACGTGCGGATGACGGACCTGACCAGCGCCACGCTTTCCAGCGGCTCGTTCCTACCGGAAAACATCTACCCAGGCAACTCGGGCAACGCCAGCCTCACGTTCTACACGGACGCCAACATCCCGGTCGACAGCTCCATCAAGATGACGTTCGGCTCCAAGTGGGGCTTCACTGGCGCCGAAGTCTGGTCCTGGGAATACTTCCCCGTCTCGACTACAAGCGAGGGCAATTTCCTGGCCTTGGCGGCTGATACAACCGAGACTGAAGGGGACGGTACAAACAACTTCACGTCTGCGTCGTACTCGTCTTCGGAGAATTCCTGGACGCTGACCGTGGAGGAGCAGATCTCGATTGGATGGGTTAGTCTGGGCGTCGACACGGTCAAAAACCCTTCGGTGGCGTACTCAGGACTGGACGCCGCGTCGATCACGATTCGTAACCCGGAGGAGCTGCTCATCATCCAGGGCACGTTCTCGGCCATTTCAGTGTATTTCACGTCTGGCGCTACGGCGAGTCCGTACAACTACGTCACAATGGTTGTGCTGGTGGGATCACTCGCGTTCTGCAGTGTGGCAATCCGGAAGAACGGGCTTTCGTTCTCTCTGGGCTCCATTTGGACGGACATCACGGCTATCTGCACGGTCTTGGCGCTGTGCACCGCGATCGTCAATAACTTCATCTGGTTCTTCACGCGTGGCAGCACCTACTTCTACATCATGCACGCGTATCTGTGCTTTACGTTCACGATGCTCACGGCCGTGTGTTTCCACTGGGGAACGGTGCTCAGCTTGCGACTGCGGAAGCTGCCCAAGACGACGGCATCGGTGGCGTTCGTGGTGCTCAACCTGCTCTTCTACGCGTTCCAGATTGGCTACATGCTCAACTACCGAACGCTGATCTCCCGTGTGTACGACTCGGAGAATGACATCACGACGCTCGCCTATCAGCAGTGCAACGAGGACGCGGACACATCCGCTACGGTCTTCTCGGAGATTCAGGGGTATCTGTGGGCATGCTACGCCCAAGACGACGACAACTTCTTCCTGGTGTCGACGTCCGTCACGTACGGTATTTTCCTGGTGCTTACGTTTGTCGTGATGGCATTGGGCGTGATGGTCATGCGGCGTGGTAAGCTGCTGCTCGGCAACGCCTCCGGCGCCCACCAAGTTGTCTTGATCAAGGCGTTGCGACTGTACTACGCGCTCATCGGCGTCGTCACGCTCGTGTACCTGCTCTCCTGGGTCGTGCAGATCATTTCTCGCACCACGCGGGGCATCGCGTACCCGTGGTTTTACATTTTTACGGTGTGGCTGCCGTGCTCGATTCCTCCGTGTTGCTTGATCTTCTTGCAGTGGAATGCGACGGCGCAGTCGCTGCGTGACGCCAACCGCGAGATGTCGAGCGACTGCAGTCCTCTTTCCGAGTCGGGGTATGGGGAGATCCGAACGCCCAGCTTAACCTTCAGTACGTCGGATCGATGGACGGAGGGCTCTCTCGAGAAGATTGAGGAAATCATGGCCGAAGGAGAAGCTACGGCGGACGCAGTATCTACCCGACGTTCGCTGATGAATTCGACCATCTCGCCTACCGACGACTATGTTGGTTTATCGATGGCGCTCGAGATGAACGAGGACTTTGCTCACGGCTGCTTTATCGCCATCCAGCGACTGGAAGTGGAGGAGGGGAGAGACAGCACGTCTTCGTCTTGGAGACAGATTAGCAACACGGATACAGTGATGGCTGGCGTGAAGGACTTGGCGCCGATTGCACTGCCTCACCAGCAGCGCTACCTGTACACGTTCCTATCCGTGCCTCGCATTCCAGTCGGCGCTTCGGCTGAGAAGATTCGTATGGTGGTGTACGCTCTGAACTCGGCCCCTGCGTCGGTTAGCCACGAGGATCACTCGGAGATGACTGCGGCCGAGGTGTTGGCCGCCATGGAACGGACGCAAAGCAGCCGCGATTTCGATGACGAAGACGGCAACGACAGCCAACACACGCTGGACTCGTCGCTGGTGGAGATGGAGGCGTTCGGCGGCTTCCACAGCTCGCAGGTCATCGACGAGCTGTTCGAGATGGAGTCTCCTGGGTCGACTGAAGACGACGCGGTGACAGGTGGAAGCCGGTCCGAGTCCAACTCGGGCTCGTCCATGGCGCCCCACAGTCTCAGCGTCGCCGCCGAGTTCACCGTATCCACTGGAACTCTCGTGACGGCCGGTGCGCGTACGGAACAGACGGTTCTTACAGCGACGGAAGACTCGTACAAGCACTTCGGCCCGAATGCCGCTCCGCCGAAGCTTCTGGTGAATACGGTGATCCCCAAGGCTGCCGGAGCCAAGTACGGCTTTAACGGCATCGAGGGTGGTCTCCACGCCGCAGCCCCAGCAATCAGCAAGCAGTATCACATCCGTGAGCAAGGCTTGCTAGTCGTAGAGGACCTGACGGAAAGCCGCTTCAGCAATTGGATCCCTCGCCAGATCCTGGAGATCATCATCCGATATCGCACCAAGGAGCTGCTGATTGCCGAGAACGATCTCGCTCGTCTAGAGGCGTATGACCGCCAGCGACAGAAGGGATCGGACCGCGGCATCTACGAGAACTTGATCCAGCAGATCCAGGACGACGGCGACTTGAACCGTTGTAGGGAGTGGATGCTCCATCGGTGTCATGAACGCAAGGAGTACGTCGAGCTGCTGCGTCATCTGCGACGCGTGTATGTGCTTCGCGACCAGCGGAAGATGTACTTCAAGGCCAGTACGGAGAAGAAGAACCCGCAGCTTCGCTTCCTGCCGATCAACCTGCACTTGCAAGAGATGTGGGTGGGCAACGCTGACGCGGTGGCGCAGACGAGCGTCGGAAGCAGCGGCGTCTCGGACGTCAACGCTGGTGCCGCCGTCTATGACATTGTGACGGTGGGCGCCATGGCCGCCCACGTGTACAAGTTCAAGAACGGCGGCATCTTCGGACTAGAGGAGCAGCACGCCAAGCTCAAGCCCCGTGTGCGTGAGCCGCAGGGCTCGACTGCTGCGCATCACCAGGTGCCGCTGTGGACCGAGGACGAGCAGAAGGCGGACGATGTCGAGTGGGTGCTGGGCAAGCGGATGGACGTGTGCTTTCCGCAAGCGGTTGCTGCGCTGGTGACGGCGTTCACACGCAAGGTCGACTTGGCTCTGCAGCACGCGCGACCGGAACAGGGTCAGGCGATGCTGGAGCAGCTGAGCAAGCTGGGCTTCCTGTTTGACGTCGAGAGTTTGGTGTCCACGCACGGAAATGAAGCCGGGATGCTGGAGGATATGGCGGGCGCGGTCAACGAGCTGCGCAACATTCGCTTCGTTCTGGTCGATGAGCAAGAGGAAGTCGGCGAGACGGACGAAGAGGCCAGTGCGTCCAAGTCGCCGCGCTCCGTGTCGTACCGTATCGACGAGGAAACCAAGCTCAACCCGTCGTCATCTGAGCCTTCGGAGGCAAGTGATAGAAGCCGTGGTGCGGCCAGCAGTGACGGAGACGAACGACGCATGGAGCAACAGGTGAAGCAGCGGCAGTCCATGCACCTGGAATCACTCGAGTCTGCGGCGTCGTCCAACTCGACAAATTCGACCAACTCGACAGGAATTGGCGGCGTGATCGACGTGGATGTCTTCACCAGCATCGACGACGCTCTCTCCGAGACAAGCTCAGCGAATGCAGGGGATTCCGAGAGCACCGACAGCTATCCGTCGTCTAGAGGAGACCTGAATCTGTCGCAGTCGTCTTCGTTCAGCGGCGTTGGCCAGCGGCTGCTGAGTACGTTCATCAAGGCGCGGAACCATCGGCTGCTGGGCGGCCCAGGCAGCAACTGGGACAACGTGCAGTCGCTGGCTCCTGCGTCCGTGGACAAGCTCTTCTCGTTCACGAACCTCGTGATCCGCGTCAAGCTGCGCTCTGGAAAAGTGAAGCTGACGAAAGCGCTTCGCCACGGAGGACCCATCAAGGTTTGCCCCGTGCTGTTCACGCAGGGTATTAACGAGAAGCAGACGTTGGCGAACAACACGGGCTCGTCGGTCACGAGGTTGCAGGACGTGATCAACGCCAACAGCCTCAAGACGCTGCGCAGCTACTGCGACCGGTACTGCAACTACGTGTCGATGCGGCAGGTGCAAACACTGCAGAAGCAGGAGCGACTACGCGATAGTTCGATTGAAGGGCGTCCACCTGCGCCGAGTGTGGGCGTCGCTCTGTCAGGCCTCTCGCGGGCCGAGGTCAATCGCATCCTTGGCGAACTGGACAAGCTGATCGGCACGGCTGGAAGGCAGGCACGAAAGAAGCGCCCGGAGATCTTGCAGCTGAGCTCGGATCTGTGCCGCGGCATCTCCGGCGGACGCGTGACGGTGTGCAAGTCGGCCAAGGATCGCACGGGCATGTCGGTCACGCTGGAGCAGGGCCGCATTCTCGTCCAACAGCATGGTCTGCGCGAGCAGAAGAAGGCCGGCATCGTCTCGGTCATGCGGTCCGAAGGTGTGCGTATTGAGAACGCTTTGAAGAACACTGGGCGACGGGTGTTCGCCTTCAACGCCTTGCAGCGGTCGCTGCTGCCGGAGGAGTACCGCTGTCCGCCGCAGACAAGTGGCCGCAACGTGTCATAGACAACCAACCAAGCCTCTCTCCTCACAAGAGAGGACGCTTTTTTTTTTACAGGAGCACAGAGCAAACACGGAAGCAGTGGTGTCTGGAGCTCATCAACAAGCTGGCTGGAAGGCGTCGGTGGTCGCAAAAGCGGATTATGAGACGACAGCTTTGGTTGTAGTGGTTTTGAAAAGGGGGAACGGGACGCCGAGTTTTGACGGGTGTCGGCGGGTTAAGACGTTCCTCGAACTGCAGTTACGTGTACTAATTGAAATGCCCAATGAGTAATGCTAACTTACATCGCACGTCTTGTTCAACTGCACGCTGCAGCAGTTTATTGCCCCAGACTATGGGCGAACGCCGATGTCTCGACCGCGTGCTTGATGGGCAGCAGCCACGTCCAGTCGGCGCTCGTCGTGGGTAGCAGCCCCATGTTGGAGCACTTGTACACGCCCATGGCTGCGCCCACCAGGCTGCCAGCCATGTAGACGGCCTTGGGCTGCGTCAAGTCGATGATGCCGTCGTTCACCGGCGCGAAAGCTGCCAACACAAGCCAAAAATTAGCCTCGAAGCAGCTTTACCATCTCCTCTGGAGAACGAGAGCGTACCGTTGTTCATGTTGAAGAGCGACTTGGCCGTGTTCATGATGATCATGGCGGTGATCATGATGCTGAAGATGTTGATGGAGTTGCCGCTCATCCACATCATGAAGCCCGTCTGCAGGAGGCTCTTGAACGGCGCCATGCCGATCTCCATGGCGCGCTGCAGCGAAGTAATACACGAAATACCATCAGAAACGTAAATATCACGCTGTGTGTGATTGGGGCTGTTGCCGCACCTTCTTCTTGAGCTCCGACGTGTTGGTGGCGGTCTTGGCGACGGCTCCGGTCGAGTCCTGAATAAACAGCAAGAGAGTTAGAGAGCGAGTAACGGGACAGGGGGGGGAAGGCGGGGGCGCACCTTGCTGGATGAGAAGCCCTTGCAGAAGCCCACGGGCTCCAGTCGGTGCGGCAGGTCGCCCTCGAGGCCCTCGCTCAGCTGCACGTGCCACTTGCGCTGCTCCATTTTGCGTCGAAGGTTGCGAAATGACGTGGTGGGGGACTCCGCAACTTGATAAATGTTTAAGTTACTCCGCGGTGTTTAAGTTACTTAGCGGTTGATAGATGGGGCCCCCAGTATGGGTCCCAACGTAAATCCGATATCGCGTTCTTGGT
>JAABLK010000949.1:0-13337 GCA_012295415.1 Phytophthora chlamydospora | reverse complement strand
TTCCTGCGCAGCAGCGCTCACGTGAGCGATCAGCGACGACTCGTACTTGTCGAAGCGTTCCACGCGCGCCCGTTGCTACCCCGCAGGAAGAGAGGGGTATCCAGCAAACGCTGTCTCGCCCAGGAGGCTCACCATCTGTCCAGAGTTGCCCAGAGGGCCTCTGAGAGGTGAGGGAAGTCCTGCCGAGACGGCCACATGATCCCTGAGTCATCCATGCTCAGAGAGACCTTGATTGTAGTAAATCGCACCGGTCGCGGGATTGACTACAAGTGCTACCAGGTGTGACGGGAGTCACACGCACCGTAGCTTTGAGGAAGCGTTAACGCGCTAACCACAACAGACGACTGGCGTCTCTGTTGTCCTTGTTCGAGGCCTTGCCTTCTTAGTCGTTTCCGGGTACGGAGTACCAAACGACTTGCGAACTTCTAGGTTAGAGTTAAACTGACTGTATTGATTTCACTTGTAAGGTTCTAACTACTGTGAGCTATCTGCATACTGAACCCCTGCCTAAACTGTCGATCCTCCCAATGAATGGCTCTCCGTCGATCATCTGCCTTAAGTGCGGATCATATATAGTGTGGAATATACAACCGCACTTAGTGTATATAAAAAAGGTGTGTGACACACCAAAGAAGAATGTGTGTGACACATCGAAGAACAATGTGTGTGCCACACCGAAGAACAATGGGTCTCCCCCTGTCACAAGTTCTTTGCTCGGCAAACGGTGTTGGCCAGCGTGGCCCCATTACAACCAAGGCTCTACTGGGTACTCGACCAACTGGTTCCTCTGGGGAGAGGGATCACGGCTTGATTAGTTGTTGGGCTTGCTCCAATGACTCCCCCACATCCACGACACCCCGGCTCACCCCCGGTACCATCCCCTCCTACTAAACGACAGCGTTCAGGTGCTTCTGGTGATTTGGCGGGTAAACCTCCCCGCCCAAAACGTTCAACCAATCACTATATGTACGGGTCCCTTGCAGAGTCACCACTCACGCCAAATGCCGGGTCTTTCAGCATTTCATCATCATTTTCGAGTACAAATCCATATGTATTGGGACCACGGTGTAGTGACCAGGCGACTCTGTTAGAGTTTCTGGGGCTAGGAGATCAGGTTGGCTACGTAAGCCGACATTTACCAAGTCGCGAGCTTCGCTTGAAGCCTGACTTTTGGACGGATGGAGCTCGTGGCATTAAGCCTCGCGTTTATGTGGGTGTGATTACATTGACTATTACGGAGATATTGCTTCGAGTGTGCTCGATTTTCACGACTGGCGATATTGACGTCACGACAGGAGGAGTTGCCTTGTTCGGTTATTTCGTTGGATTACACGCAGCACCTTGTGATGGAGACAATAGGCAACGCTTATTGATGGCTGTGGCCGAGTGCTATATGAAGGCAAAAAAGGCGTCTATCGAGCGTAGAACGCTACGAGCCTTAATGGCAAGTTATTCGCGGCGTGATGTTCAACGTTTGAAGTTTCCATTTCCGTTTTCGATGGCTGCGGATGCATTTGTGTCTGCACGGGCAGATCTTGCATCTTTGCGCAATGGCGTTCCTCTCGAGAAGACCGTGAAACAACTTCAACGCTATGAGTCAGCCACGGTGAAAGTGGCTGTTGGCATCATTCTGTCACCAGAAAATGTGAACTTTCTGTCGTGGGGCACTAAACGAGTCAAGTTGAAAAATGGTAGCGTGATATTCCCAGCTCTTACTCGACGCCACTCTGCTGAAGCAATTTTTGAGAGCAATTTGGCGTATGCTGGAAATGATGCGACCTTATTAAAAAGCACGTTTTCGAGAATTGTGGCGGCCCTGACAGCGAACAGTGCGGTTCTGCGACGAGCTGTCGACTACGTAGTTGGTCTTCTTGTCAACGATCCGTTTGACAACTTGAAGACGCTGGTGTTGAGGCTGAACCTCACTTCGACGCAGAGTTTGGAAGATATGAGAATCGTCCGCTCCTACTTGAAAATGGTTTTGATACGAGAGTCAAAGTCGCGGAGGGCCATCGATGCGTTCTTCACAATGTCAAGTATGCCCTCTCATCGGAAGATACAACATTCCCTGCAAGAATTATTTGCGATACTTGCAAGGCGGTATTCTACTTTTTGCTAGATTCAAGACGCTGCTTTCTTCTCGGGGTGCTGGCGACGTTCATCCGTCGACGCTCAAGCTTGTTGATTACTGCAGCGAAAAGGCGCGGATATTTCTTGGTCACCGCCTTCGCGCAATCAATCAGCAACTTGCTATTCAGCGTCTTGTAGACGAGATGCAACAGAAGTGTCTCCACACGAAAAGTGCAACGGAGGCCATCGTGACCCTGGATTACAAAGTGAAACTTGAGCCGCTATATTTCAGAGAAAAAACTGTCGATCATTGCGGAAAACGAGGTATCAGTTCGCACGGATCTCTCGTTCACTACTTCGCTTATGCTGATCGAGATACAAGTTCTCCAACTGCAGTTGACACAAAGCTATATTACGATCACTTCTCGAAGTCAGATACAAAGCAGGATCGCGAGGCTGTAGTTTCTGTACTTGAAGCTGTTTTGATGCGTCTGCGAAATGATGTACCAACGATAAAGTACATCACGTTGCTGTCAGATAACGCGACGTGCTACCAAAATTGGTTTCTTCCTCTCATTTCTCCATATCTTTCTGCTGTGCACGGGATAACGATAAAGCGAATAATTCACACTGATACTCAAGATGGAAAGTCTGTGCTCGATGCACATTTTGCTCGAGCGATGCAGCATATCATCCAGCGGGTGAAGGACGGCAACAACTGCATTACACCAACACAGGCGGTGATCGGACTGCAGTCTCGTGGAGGGCTACAAAATTGTGCATCTGAACTTGTTCAGCATGACCGAGAACAGTTAGGCAAGATTACAAGCCGAGTTGCTCGAATGTAAAAGATGCTACGCAAGATCGTATCACGCGCCAACGAGATTGTCATATCAAGCATCCACCAGCCACAGCCAACATCACACGCAAGCTGTCCAGACTTCTCGTTAACTGTAAATGAGTACTCCGGAGTTGGAGGAAAAACAATTGTTTGTCATCCATCGGACAACACATGCAAGTGTATTACCTCCGTGTTTCATGGCGAAGCCAGAGAAGAAGAAGAAGAGCCTGACGCCGTGTGGGATGATAAAAAACTTGGGGGAGAAGCCTCCGTAAGTGATGTTAGGATAAATTCCCTTGAAGGTGTTGTTGTAGACTCTGAAACTTCCGTTGATGCCATAAGTCGAGCCCTCGGAATAGACCTCGGTAACGATATGGAAAACTCGGACGAAGAGGATGTCCTTGTCGAGACAGTTGAGGCAGATTCTTCCCGTGGTTAAGCAACTGGTATTAAAATAATTACACAAGAGCAGCTACGTCGCCGAACGCGAAACTGGAAAGTCAAACCTGTCCGAGCACTCTCAAGGCGACTGAATAACCTCAACTGACGCTACATCGTTTGCCGTGAAGACAGCAATGAAGGTGGGAGAGGCAGGCAGGCTTTTTCCTCAACCAGCGTCTGGAAACTACAGCCATATTTCACTTCAAAACATGCAAGGTTTCGGAGCTCCGCATCAATTTTTGGCTGGTTGGGCTGAACTTCCTGCGCGTGGAAAGAGGTGTGGGCCCAAGTACATCGATGGTTTTCGAGACGAAATCGAGGAATTATTTGATAAAGGAAATAGAGATAGTGCGGCGAAAATGGGGCCTGGTCGAATGCTAGAACAACTTCGTCTGAACATCCCACCCTATTCGCATTTCCTGGTGAAAATGAGATTAGACAAGAAATTGGAAGACTCAAAAAGCGTCGCACACCTCCTGACGGAGCTGTGCCTGACCACACTGCTAACCAAGAATCTCATCTTGACGCATCGAACATTGGTCAGCAGCTGGCAGCGAATCCGCAGACCACGGCTCAAGTAGGCCTGACGTGCGCGGGTTCTTTCTGACTCGGCTCTTCGAAGCAAGAGCGGCTGAATTCCAAACTCAACAAGGGTGCCATGCCCCAGCGAGTTCAGCGCAGTCTCGAATTTTGCATAGCGCTGAACCATAGCGTGGGTACTGGACCACCTGGTGTCGTTGCGCAGGAGAGCCGACAGGTCCGTTACACGGTCATTGCAGGTGGATCCGTCGAGCACAATTCCAAATGAGGGCGGCAGCTCTACAGAAACCCTAGCCTCGGCAGACTCGAACACGAGCATCAGGTACAGCTTCAATGTCTTCTCGGTGATCGGAGAGAGAGTCGCATTTTTCTTCGTCATCTTGCGCTCCACGAATCGCAGGGGGAGACGGTCCACAACGGCCCATTCGCACCACCGGAAGATGTCACGCGTCGCCTCGTCGATTACGCGTAGACGGACCGCATTGCGGTCCTTGGCGGCTCGAGCGGCGTCTTCAAATCCCCTCTCGACATCTTGGTGAACATGAGGGAGCACACCAGCTTGTTGGTGAGAGTCTTGTTGATTGACGACATGGTAGTTGAGGGTTGCGCTGAGGTAGAAGGTTGAAATTGAATTCTGACAAGCCGAAGACTCGTATGAGACGTAAATTCGAATACTATACAAAGCCCAAGTGGACTGGAAAGTGGCAGGAGTGACTGGCCTGCAGGGTGGCAAGGGTCAGATTGGTCAAAATCGGAGGCATTAAAAAAATATTTTTTGGGTATACCATATTTTATATGGTGCGAATATGCTGACACAATGATTCACACCCAAACTAAATTATTAAATATTTAATATGCAATATATTGTATAGCCGTATTAGTTTTTACGGACCACTGTACAGTGTACTGGCCGCTTTACACGGACCACCGGAATCCCATGCTCGCTCAAGCGCGCACTCTGTCAGCGCTTTAATACCCCGCTGAAGCCGGACGACTTTCACGCTCACAGGTGGGTTGATAAATCGAGTGCTCCTGATCCGTCTCCACGTGTTGTGTTGGAACCTCTGACGATACGCGAGCTTCAGACGGCACGTATGCAGCAATACAAGGCAAAACGGGTGCGCAAGAGAGGTGGAGGTGAGCGTGGAACGAGACGTATACCCTCGCGCTTTGAGAGAGAAGACCACCCAAGCTCTGCACCAGTAAACGGCGCGGGTGTGCATCCCCTCTCTTCGCTGCCAACACTGGCCTCTACACTGACAGCAGCAGCTAGGCCCATTTCGAGACTGTCACCGATGCGCTTTCACCCGTACAAGCACTAGAGCGATTCAATTCACCACCTCGAATGACTATTTACTTGCGGCTCGACCACAATGTGTATGTTACATTTGAGTATAATCTGTTTTAGTCTGACAAATGCCAAGTTTTGGGGCAGGTGTGGTGGCGCTCAAGACTGGGGGGGGGGATAACTATTCCCGGTTCTCGGGAGCTGTTAACGACAGGCAGCGTGTGCGCAGACACAGCGCAAGCGATGTGCATCATTCTGTTGGTGGGGTCATCGTTCCGACTGTAAACCTTGATATTTCATCAAAGTTCAGAGATGTTTGAAGGCCCCAAACTGGCAGTGCCAAGTTGAACAGCGCCATGACCAGCAGCGCCAAGACTGCTAAGACTGCCACTTAGGCGCCGGAACCACAAGGGGCAGCGCCACGACCAGTAGCTCCAAGACGGCCACGAGCGGCGGATATCCGCAGTATCCCCCCATCCTGCAATTGAACGCGTAATTGATCTATCGAAGATGGATTCTTTATTGATTTACTTGTTGGAGACGTGTCTTGTGCACAGTAGGTCGTCCTCTCCGGCGTCACTTAAGATCATGCAGACGATCATAAAAGCTCTATCTGTTTTTTTCTGCTTTTGCTGCGTTGAACGACCCTTTTGTAAGTCCCTCGATGGCATCCAAAAGCGACTTTGGGTCGTGCTTTGGATGAACTTGTGTAACATGAACATGTAGTGGAGCATGTACACCCCGCAATCGACTGAGTTGGACTGCATAGGCTGGGTGACATACGAGTACGCCTCCGTTTCGACTGGAGCCCTTCCATCTTGGATAGGACCGGTTGAGAGGTACCATTGAAGAACATCGAATACGTATACTGTGCTTCGCGTGAACCCCGGACAGAGCTCACGTGATACAGCACCTTACCACCATTTTCTGCACTTTCAACGACGGCAAAACTCCAGTGCTGTTTCATAACAACCGGAAGTAGCACAAAGCGGTAAGATCTCCATTCATTTTCGCCAGCGTTTTCAGGCGGACCTCCTCCAGACGCACGCTTGAAATGGAACGCGAATTTGATCTGCCGAGACCGCATGAAAAACCCGTCGGTCGATGGGTTTAATGAACCTTGACACCAAGTAGTCCACAACCGAATTGAAGACCCAGCCGCCAGCTCTGAGGTTGTCGAGATCTTCAGCGAAAAGATGGATTGACGGCTCGCCTGTTCCTTGGTCGGAAATAATTACCGGTGCTCGTGGGTTTTTAAGTCCTCGACGCTCGTACTTTCGCTGCTCCTTCCGCGGAGGCTTGCTTTCTTCTCCCTCGCTCCACTCCTACGTCTCCGCTGACTCTTCCTCGCTCTCCGAACTGCTTCGGATCGAACAGGAATCCGAAGCCAGGTCACATTCCACAAACAGGTGAGTGATAGCAGTTGTCGATCCGGGCGTTCGGGCTGCTGAAAAGGTGCGTCGGGCTGCTGGCTGCCTGGGAGCTGGGTCGGAATGAGAGCGTCGGGTAGCTGGTTATCTGGGCCAGGATTCTTGTCGGTATATGTCACCTCAACTTCGATAACTTGCGGTGTAATCTTTGCAGCGGATTATTGAGTCGCTTGGTCTGTCATCAGTGAAGCTCGATCAGCGAGTGCACTGTGATTGTTGGGTTTGTAACGCTTAATAAAGCGCTTGATTCTCGACCGCTGGGCTTCTTCACCTAAAATTGCATAGCTTGGCTTGGTTCGGCAATACTTGAGCAGGTCTTTGAAAGGCGCTTTCCCGTTTTCCCGCAGACACGTGTCGTAGTAGTCGAGTAGGTCACACTCGTAATCAGCCATCTTGTACTTGCGTCCAGCCCCCTTCTTTCGATAGCGATCGCCTGCATCCTGAGAAGGTTCTAGTGCTTTTTTTTTTCCAAGAAAGCAAATTAGGTTTGAGCACCTTGAGCTCGCGTACAGCATCCCGCGTGCGCCACTCATGGTGTTGTCGCCGCATATGGATCTCCGCACATTGCTCTCGGATGGGGGTCTTGACTCCCATGTATCTAACCAGGAAGGTAATCGCAGAGTGAAGCGATCTAGTACAAATAACTACAGTTTTAACCGGACCGGTCAGTCTTTTTTTAACCGGTCCGACGTCTTCGATTGGACATGAGGTCAGGTTAATGAGAACCCGCGGTCTGAATAATCTGACTCCAGCCAAATTATTGTGAACTCATGGTCAGGTTATAGAGAACCGATCAGATTATTGAGAACTACAAGTCAGGTTAATGTGAATTGAACGTCATATTACCCTCGCGATAGAGTGAGTTGGTTCTTGTGCTTATGCAACGTATTTCACTACAGTTCTAGACTACACAGACGGACGGAATCCAACGGCCACATAACGTTTGCCAAAAGCATACAAAATCATAGTCATTTTTGATTGGTTGAAAAGGTGCACAGAAAGTAATCTTAGAATTAGAACCAGCGAGCTAACAATTGGAACACGGAATAGAAAATATTTAATACTCAACATCAAGGGCCTTGTTAAAGGCCTTCCGTACAGTATCTTCGCTGATCTCCTCCCACACGCGAATGGTGCGCTTAATAGTAGCCAGACACTTGTCTTTTGCAGTCGCCCCCACTCTTGTATCTTCTAGCAGCCATGCTGACTTCAATTTAGCCCCTCCAGACCCGGATTCGGCTGGAACATTTAAACTGCATATGCAGCATAATTAGACTTGATGTTTGTATACTTTTAGACGGGGCAGAGCAGATTATAGGCAGGCGAAGGTCAAAGTCGTGATAAAGGTGCATCTAACCTGCATATTGGCAACCAAACAGGCAAGTGAAGACTGCATATTGCATCTTAACGCAGAAATGGACGGGACACCACTGGAACAGAAACTGGAGCACACCTGCTATTATTTTCAGAATTTCAGAAATCAAAACTTCCCATTCACAATCCGTATACAAAAGAGGGGGTGTCACCCCCATGGATCCGGTGCTGATAAAGTAAGCAAATGATGCGTTACTGCACCATCTACGGGTATTATTAGATCCAAGTGAAGTGGGGACAGCTGGTGATGTAAGCGAAGTAAACGCAAAGATTGGCGCCAACACAGGGCGGCCAGGATACACTTACTGATGAGTCTGTGTGCAGCATGCATAGCGTGGCTGTGTTTCACGGGTGAACGCACATCAAGCGATCAATATTAGCCAATCCATGCAGCATATATTCACGTTACTGGCAGCTTTATATGCAGCTTAACTCTTAGGTGTTTGTCCGACGTCTCTTGCTTGAAGTAGTCGAAGCTGGTGTGGATGGCGTGCCCGGTAAAGTCCCATCAACTCTGCGGCGCATTCTGATCAGCCTCGCTCTCTCCACAGGGATCAGTGTACCGTTCACCCACTCCTTATGCCAGATGTCCCAGCATGTCATGGCCACACCGCGGACGGCGCGCCTAGAGCGCATACACAGGAATATCGGCCCGACGCTGTTGCAGTCCTTGCAGAAGTAGGTCGTAGTAGATGCCCGTTGCTCACCGGTGCGGAGCGCTAAGCAAACCTTGCACGCTCGTTGTCGGCGCTTCGCCTGCGTGTCCTTGTTTCGCCACTCGTCCACCTGCCTCGCTGGGTGTGGGCTGGAATGGTCACCAGCACCACGTTGCGGGATCGGTGTATATGCAACTGGGGCAGGAATTCTCTGGGCCCCGAACGAGTTCCCTTTGTACATGTCTGTGGCTTGGAGTTGGGTCAGTTGAAAGTGCAGCTTGATCATATACTTGACATGCGTCAAAGGTCGCGACGCCTTGTTTTTGTGGTAGGCCTTGTGCACGATGTAGCCATTCACGATGGCCAGGTCGATAAGACCCAGCGCGAGCGACTTGTAGTACATTTTGAACCGGAGTGCACGCTGCAGCGAGTAGCGCTGTAGTCTCAACTGGTCGTGGACGTCCACGCCGCCCATGAAAGCGTGGTAGTCCTTGATATCTCTAGGACACGGAACCTCGACCTGCTCTGGGCCATCCTGACGCAATACTCTGTCGACTGCCGCGCTGCTTCCGGTGCAAAGGAAATGCACCGGTCGAGAGTCCCACCAACTTACAGCTTTCATTCCAGGCACAAGCTTTGACTGAGCCACTTTGAAGGAGCCACGCGGAATAGGCTTCGGCCGGGTCTTCTTCTTTTCAATCACTTCCTTGCAGTAGTCGAGGCGATTTGTCATGATTGTGCCGACGCAGTAGAAGCCCATAAGCAGCAGCTGAATGGCCAAAGCCACGGATGTGTAGAAGCGATCAATGACGACAAGCCGCATTCCGTGTTTCCTTGCTTCAGGACCAAACACTTTCATCAGGTTTCGCACGACTGTGGCAGGGCCCGACTTCATGTCTGGTTTGTGGGCGTCACTTGCATGTTGCTTCTTCTCGCAGTACACTTCAAAGCTGTCGATATGCATCATAAGATCAACCCAAACTCCGTTAGTAAACGTATAGTACAGCATAAGTATCTCGAACGTCCAAAAATAAAACTCACCGAATGCAGTACGCGGTTACTGCGCTGCACAGCATGAAGAGCTTTGTGCCCCACTTGTGGGGCTTATCCTTCATGTAGACTCGCATCTTGTTGAACGACGACCGGCTTGGCAGAACTGCTTCGTCGAACGCCAAGTGCGATGGGGCCACATACCCCCGAGCAAATGTGCGCTGCAGCACCTCCACCACTTTGCGAATCTTCCACGCGCGATCTGTAGAAGCCCGTCCATCACTGTTTGGATTGAAGTGTAGGTTTCTAGAAATCTCCATGAACCGGTTGTGTGAAAGCACTGAGCCAAAGCATTCACGCGAAATGGCGCCAACGTCAACGGTTTTCCAGTGGTTCGAAAGCTTCTCCCGGTTAGGCGCAATTGTCCTCGCCACCAGCAAACCAATGAACCGGCACAGCTCGTGGGGCATGATCGGCTTCATCACCTCCATATCATGTTGGATATCACGACGGGTCTTTCTGGGCAGCTCCTCATTCCGCTGTCGTCTCTTCTTGTAGCGACGAAAAGCTTCGTCCACTCGCAGAGGAAGCATCTCGCGGTGGTACTCGTTCGAACAGGCGGCGATATGCTGCCACATCACAACCGGCATGAAGAAGAAGAACAGCGCAACGGGGGAATCGCCGTGCCGAAGCGCCTCAGCGGTTAGTCCGGAGTAACCTTGGCGTAGGCCAGGATATACACCGATGCTCTTGTGAGGTTCGTACGGCGTCGTGATAGTCACTCCAATGTCGGGTTCTTCAACGTCCTCCCGCCCACTCGTTGTCATGCCGCGCAGTACAGCGTTCTTCAAGTTACCCGCCATCACTTCATCCTCGCCTCCAAAGCTTTCCAGAAAGTTTTCTGCAAACAGCACCTCTGCAGCAATCTCCGTCTCCGTCTCCTCGGGGTCGTCGCGATCATCTTCCGGAGCGCAATAATGTTCCACATCCACATCGGACTCGTATTCGCCTTCTTCGACGTCGTCCTTTTCAGTCTCATCCCCAGAATCGATCATGCCGAACCGCTGCGCCTCGTCACCCACCTCAATAGTGTTCAAGCTATCGTCCTTGTCTGCTAGCAGCTCATTCCCAAGCGCTGCCACCTCTGCTTCTTCGTCCTCATCACCACCTTCAAAAAGCATAGGGACATATACATCATTAGATTCAGCACAATATTCAGCTTAAAATGTAGTGGGTATTCAGCATATGATGCAGAATATGATGCAGCAGAGCAGACAGCTTACCGACTTCGGACTGCTCGAACGACTCCACCGACTCCACGTCGATGACAGAAGCTGTGCTTGGACTCGGCACGGAGCAGGGTTCGTCGTCTACCGATTCAGCAAGCTCGTAGACGTGGGGGGATGTTGCGATGAGTTCCTCCGGCGAAGCGCGTAGCCGGCGTGGGGGTGTCGTTGCAACCGGACTGGGCGTCTGAATCAGTGAGTGCCTAGTTGAACGGCGCCCGGATGGATGGACTGGAGTAAGTTGCCGTGGCGATTGTGGAGGTGTGGACGGAGATTGAGGCGTGGAGTCCGTGCGCTGGTCTGGAACCGTGGCAGCAGCATGAGTACGAGCTTCAGCTGCTTCAATGTCGGCCGCGTAGGTTTGGCGAACGACCTTGGCTGCGGCCGCAAGTTGTTCATCACCAACTGCAGGTCGTGGATGCGCAACAGTTGAAACAGGCGTAGTGCTAGCGCTTCTCAGGACTACAAACACAGAGAGCAAGAACGTTATATCAATACTACAACCGCATCTCCGTACACCGACGTACTGTTCGCGTAGTACTTCGCCGCGAAAGAAGTGCACGCCCTCCGTGCCGCTTGTGTCTTCGTTGGGCCGGATGTAGAAGTAGCGATCGTCTAAGCCTCGTCGCGGTGGCGGCTTGCGCGTCCAGCCTTGCCCACGCAACTCCCGCCAAACCGACTTGAATGAGAGGTCACGCGCTGTAACCTCGCTGTTCCGGAGAATTTTGCCACATGGCTTCACCATCTCTGCTGCTGGCTTGTGCTCTTCCCGCGCAAAATCTCGAATGAGGGAGGCTTTTGAAAAGCGGCACTTGCGAACCACTCATTCGGTGGAATCCTCCCGAAAACGATGCAAAGAAAGCGTGGACCACATCACCCTGCCAAAAGTGGAATCGAAAAATTAGACAAATGGTGGTCGCAGGTCTCGTGCGAGTAGAAAGGGTGCGTACAGAAACACGGCATCCAGTTTACTTACAGTTTGTATACTCCTTGGCGAGGGAAAATACAGCCCATACAAACTTCAAGTCTAAATTCACTTAAGCTGAATATATTCAGCTTAAGCTTTTTGCTAATCCTGCATTATGCAGCATCCGGTTTGGATGGGTTAGCCTTTAACGACCCCATAATGCCCACGTCTAAGGGTTGGCACACAGACGTAGAATTTTTGGGCAAAGGCTGCAAATACGAAAACAATTGGCATGCAACGATCTCCTTCGACTCCTCTGAGATGTGACAATCAAGATTGTTGACGAGGAGCACGGAGGGGACCTGGATTTGTGGTAGCAGCAGCAAGCGAAGAATCTGGCACCAGACTTTGCTATCCATCCACGTCTTTGACTGCACGGCATACATATGTCCTACATTGTGCCGCATAGTAAAATAAGCAAACAATAAAACAGATCTATAACAAGCGACGCATTGCGTTACCTAGGCTCTTCTTCTGTGGCAATAGTGCCATCAGGCTCCCCACGCACAATGAACATCAGTATATTTTTTTTTGCTTAAAATCAGAAAACAATCGTTAAATGCGGCGGATTTCATATGTCAAGCTTAAAACGTACCATCACCGCGAATAGAGCACACCACTGTCATCCTCGCTGAATGCTTTGAGAGGTTGTGATATTTGAGGGCTGACCTCGCTCGCACAGAATTCTTGAGGGTGGGGGTGTCGTAGTGCACACCAGTTTCGTCAACGTTAAAGACCGTCTCTGGTGGCATAGAGCCATAGGACGCCTTGAACGTTTTGATGAACGTTTGCTGTATAGCGATTAGATCATCACGTTTCTCCTAGCAGCGCCAAAATAAAGACACGGTTCAGTGTACAAAACTAAATTTCAGCACTGGTATCAATTTTTGTGCCATCAATGAGACCTAAACGTACCAAAAGTACCAAAAGTCGTTCAATTCACCAAAAATAGTGTTAAATACCCATATGTGCACGCACCTTCAAGCCGTGTGGAGTCCTTTGAACGAAGCCTTGGCGATATGCAAAGCGCCGCAGGAGTCGGAGAAGCGATGGGGTCAGCACTTTCAATGGAGGTGAACGGAGCACCGGTTGTCTTATTCTGAACGAGAGGTAAGCGACAACAATGCTTTTGATCAGTAAAAAGCTAGAAGCTAGGTTGTTCTTTTGCTACACAACAGTTCGTTTTTCGACTCCGAGGCACACTCGCCGGCGCTTGTAAACTATATGTGTTTTTGTATGGTAGGGTCGCTAAGAATCGGTGCCTGTCGTTAGCTGCTCCCCCGGTTATCGTTCTAAATACTATATGATCATCCATGATTAGTCCTTGTTCAGGATCATGAGTTTTTACATGATTTAATGAATGGCCTGCATCATCGACAGGCCGACACAAAAGCGGGAGATCCCGCTTTTTCCACTTTGAGCTCTAAAGTGGAACTCGGGCAATGTTGAAAGTG
>JAABLK010000948.1:0-13349 GCA_012295415.1 Phytophthora chlamydospora | reverse complement strand
TCAGTATGGCTCCCCTACTTCAACTGGTACATCAAAGCTTGTTAGAAATCAACAGAAATGGTACACAATTTAGAAATGTGTTTGCTGTGGAAGACACAAGTTGGAAGGAAAAGAAGCTGATGAAGAGGTTCACGAGGTAGACGTCGGTAATGCGTTGGTGATATTGGTGTTGTGGAGCCTGTAATGAAGCCGAAGCCGATGAGCCACGCAAGGAGGACTGCCCTTTATCCTCCGCAGAGAGCAGAGGCATGACGAGAACAGTATGAAAGAACCAATGCACTACCAGCAGCAACATGACGAGGTGGTGTTTCAGATAAAGAGACCGATGCAAAGACATTGTATTTGCACTAGGAACACACTGGCAATATTGATATTAATTATACGTATGTGTGTGTGTGCAGATGACCAGTTAAGGAGCTACAAGATGGGCTGGGCACTGGCATTCGAAGCTTTGCCTGCCGCGGCGACAGTACTTAAATGTCAGTTCCTGCAGAGGGGGTATTTCGCGATTCGCGAAGATTCCCAGCCGTGTTGTGTTTGCCCAGTCGTATTCATACAGCACGGCGTTAGGCTGGCAGGAATGATTTATAAATCTGCTTTCATTACCACAGCGCAACGCGTTCACCACCACTGTTGAACCGCCACCCCACGCTGCTTGAGAACGGAATTGTGCTTGGTAGCTGTGGTCATCCCGTTCGTCGGCATCGGTACCGTACAGTATCTCACCAACATACTCGATGATGAATGCTCCTTCTGGAATTCGGTGGGTGGACACAACACCAAGACCGACTCGGGACTTGACTAGCTCAAGTGGGAAGCACGGGATGAAACGGTTTCCACACGCTGGGCCAAGCAAGCAGTTGGTTTCGTCGCAGAGAGTGGCTGTGTTGACGTTGACGCACGCACTGGTTAAGTTTGTGCCGGCGCTTGATCCACAGCACACTTCACAGCCACAATCATCATCGATGTACTCTTGTGGAGGAAGCACTGGAAATGGTCGAGAGGCCGAAAACACGCTTCGGCCGATGTAGACAACACCAGCGGGCCACGGTTGTGGGATAACAAAATCATAGTTGCCGCCGATAGCTGTCATTTCGGTGCGACATTGTAATGGGGCATGGTGGGTTGTTGTAGATTGTACTGTGCCCAAGCTCAGTTGTTCGTTCCGGTGGCCATGGTTTGCACGTCGTACAGCCTCGAAGAGTTGAAGCCATGGTAATTGGGTTGTGTTGACAGCAGGAGTTTGTGGTGGGTTGCTTTGGTACGGCCGCGTTGGCCCGCCACTTGCGAGGTTCTGAAGCATGACCAGTGGGAACGGTGGTGGTGTTTTGCCGCAAAATTGAGAGTGAGCATCGCGTGAGCCATCTACAACGGCATCGCCACGGCTGCCATGGAAGCTGGTGTTAATAGTGCAAGGTTGGCGCGAGGACGCCCACGGCATTCGCCAGAAGATTGCAACTGATGTCGTTTGCCCTCAACTGCAACGGATACCCCCACAGGATGCTCTGGTGCGCTCACAACGGTCATTAAGATACATACAAAGTGAGTCGGGAGTGAGTCTTTCCGCGGCTACAATAAAATAGCATGGCGCAGAAGGAGAGACAGGCAGCGAAGACAACTTACAGTGGGGGTACGTGTCCTTTTGAACTTGGGTAAATGTCGGTGCTAAAATGGATGTGTTTAAAGTGCGGTTTTAAAGTGCGGTTGCTGCGATCATCTCACTATCAAACTTTCGTGATGGCGAGTACGCTCGATATCCTTCGAGCTGAGATCGAAGCGCAGGTGGCGGAAGAAGCCCGCCCACCGTTCGACAATGTCGATGAGATTCGGACATTCATCACTACTGAGAAGCCTACCGGCACCGACAACATAACGGTGGACTTGTGCTTCCTGGGGTTGAAGGAGTACGACCGCTTTTGGCACGCTGAGCTGATCAATCATGCCGACGAAGAAGTGTTCGCCGAGGTGTCGACCACGATCAACATGGTTGACCCTGCGCGTCGTTCCAAGTGCTTGTTTGTGCTTACGATTTGGAAAAATCGCGACGCAACGCTGAACGTCCTGAACTTCAGGGAGGGCTTCAGTTATCGGTTTGAGAAGGTACATTCCTTGAAGCTCGTGTATGGAAATCCTGTCGGTTCTATCCAGATTCGAGAGCGTCTGCAAGCTCTCCCACTTCCACCGCTAGGATTTGATCCAGTAAACGAGAGTAAACAAGCGTCAACCACGCAGTCTGCTGCTAATACGCTGAGTGCTCCCCGTGCTGGTACCCCATCTCTAGCACCAGACCAAGAAGTGGATATGACGGTGAAGGTCACGTCTCGCCACGCCGCTGATGACCCGGTCAGTGCACCACTGGCCGAAGCTACCCCTTCGAAACGCAGAGCTCGTCGAGATGATGGCAAGGGCGCTGGCAAAGGCACCGACGTCGATTCCACCTCCGACGGGGCTACGAAGAAGATGCGCAAGAGCTGCACGAAGGAGCTGGTCTTCTCATCACCAACCAAAAAGGCTAGCAGAGGGTAGTTGGTCTTCCACGCAGGAATAGGATCGATTCATATCTTGCTTGGGTATACTCGTGTAGGAATATATTACGTGGTGACTGCGAAAAAATCTGACCACTTTTTAAACAGTTTTCCAGTGGAATGGAGAGCTACATTGAGAGCTCGTTGGGGGTACAGTCATAGGCAACCCCCATGCACCTACGAAAATGCTTACTAGAAGTAAAAGTCAGAAGAAAGTGAGCTTGATACCAAGTCACGCGCATCTCGCTGTAGAACGTTAGTGCAGCGGACTTGCTGAATGTAACCCTCACTTTGTTTTTTCTGAAATGCCAACAAAACGACGGAGAGAAAACGAGGCCGCTGATCCTACACGAAGCAGCCCAATGTACAGGGTTCTTGTGGCGGAACGGAGGTCTCTGCATAGCACTCACCAAGGTAGATCAAGGGGCACGAGTGATACACAACAAGATCACCGAACGCGTTCCGTGTGCAATGGATTCTTTGAAGATTCTGATGTTCGTGCATGGTATAATGGCGAAAGAGGAGATCTGCCAAGCTTGTCGGCGTGGCTGCAAACTAGATCGTTGTCGACACCGAACGACGAGCAAACAGCACCAAATGACGTAAGGGGAAAGCCTCGTTGCGGTCGGTTTGGCACAGATCGTGTAGCAGCCATCAGTACCAATATTTCTGAAGCAAGTGACACCTGCGTTGATGATGACGACACACGCCCTATTCTTGTGTACGATGAAGATGAATTGGCAAAGATGGACGAGACCTTTTCGTTTGCCATACCAAGTTCCGAGCGTTTACAAGAGGTTAGAGCTGACGCAATTACAGCGATGGCGGCGGCATCAGCAGAGATGAAGGCATGCTGCGTTTGTGAGCTGAGCTGTGATACGAATGATATATTGAGGAAGGAACTAACAGAAGAGTTTGCTCAGGTATGCTGTGGATCATCAAAGGCTGTTATATTGATTTTTCTTACTGATATTTCACATGGTATCTGTCATATAGTGCATGAAGGCCTGCCTTTCGGCCCCACCGGCTGTCCCCGCGGTCATTGCAAGCCAGTACAGCGCTTCGCACATTGATTCGCGTTTGGAAGGGCTGTTACTGTTCCCTGCCGGTAAGATTGGACGAATCGACTGCTAACCATTCTGAAAATTATCCACAAATAACTGATGTTTTGTGGCCATCAGCAATCCATACAGACAAACATGGTGTTTGGTGCCAAGTATGCACAACATGCAACGACATCATGACGGGTGGTAAAGCACCAAGCATACCAGTGAATGCCATTGCGAACGGCAACTATATCGGCTGGTTACCCCGCCGTTTTCAGACTTTGACACGGACAGATGAACAAGCGGTGGCGCTGATTTTACCGTGCGTATCGCTCTCAGTTGTGACCGGTGGACCCTGTCGCACAATAAAATCACACCACTACGTTGTGCGCAATACCGAAGGCCCTGTGACGGAGATGTTACCGCGTGATTTGAATTGTCGGGTGCTAGTTACAATGGTTGGTCACATGACAAGCGCTCAAGTGATTGCATGTAAGCGACGCTATCGACTAAATCTCCCGCTATGTCGGAGGTTTCTCAGTTTTTTGTATCTCCATAACCAAGAATACAAAAGACGCCAGCACGAGACGAGTGCGGTTCGATTGGGGGTTAGCCGTACGCGTGTCGAGGTTTACAACCCTACAAGAGCTCCGCCAAGTAGAATTCATGCCGAATTGGGGAGAAACAGTTCTGGTTACGAAGCTACGGAGCACGCTCCACTTCCGTCAATCGACCGTGGCGGAACCAGTGATGTTATTGTGGATCATACCGTTGCGTCAGGAGAAATAAATTCACTCGCTGGTATAGTGGAAAACATTCGAGACCAGAGTACTTATTCGACGTTCGGATCAATCGTTGAGCAGGGAGACGATTCTACGGTTGAAGATATATGGATTACTGCAGCTAGCGTGCTTCAGTCTCCATCTACACAGGACTTCGTAGACGTCGTTGTCAGAAAATCGAATGACTACGTGCCTACAGCTAAGTGGGGTGGATGCTTGCAAATGTTTCCAACACTATTTCCTGCTGGGTGTGGCGGGCCAACAGAATCCCGTAAGAAAAACGTATCGGTGCGGCAGTGGATCTTGCGCTGCTTGCGAATTCACGGCCACCGGTTCGAGAAGCATTATGCTTTCATGCTGTTAGCATTTGACTATCTTGCTATGGAAAATGCGAGACGAACCCTTTATATCAAGATGAATGTCAAGCAACAGGCATTAAAAGCTGCAGGGGTCGAACGCAGCACTGTGGTTGAGGCAATAAAGTACTTTCACTATTTGTCGGAGTGCAGAGCAAAAGGAATGAAGCCTCGACCGCCAATCGAGAAAGTCCAGCGTATTATCGATTTACGGAAAGGAATTCGTGCACCGGAATCAGCTTTCTACGGCTCTAACATTGGTCGTATGCGTGCTCGATTCGACCTTTTTGGACTATTGAAGCGCTTTGGGCCGCTTCAAATATTTTTCACGATATCACCGGATTCTGCTGGGACGTATAATATTGCAGTGAAATCAGGAGAGGTTTCAGAGAAGACTATACAAGACGCGAACTTCCTGCTGCTTCCCAACCGTGAAGAGCGCAAGAAAATCGCTGCATCTTTTCCTGTAGAGTACGCTCGATATTTTTTACGGGTAGTTGACACTGTCATTGACATTTTTCTGGGATGGAATAGAAATCTTCGTGCCCCAAAACGGGGCGGAGGCATATTTGGCGTTGTGCGGGCATTTGGAGCTTCAGCCGAAACACAAGTAGCTGGTGACCTTCACGCACACTTTGCTGTATGGTTACACGGATTTACAACGACATATCCAGCATTCACACGTGCTCTTGATCACGATACCGACTTTCAACGTCGGGTGGTAGAACTAGCAGACTCTGTTCTTTCCTCTAAACCACCGTGTTTAGTCGAGGAGCAAAAGTGTGCGCGATGTAACTCTGACGGTACACTTCGCGCTGTTGTTCCTGGTGTGGATGCATTTCGCCGCCCTGCAGTAGGAGCCGTGCCGCTAACAACGGCCATGTGCTCTGTCTGTGGGGCAAGCTTCAAGGATAAGGACATCATTGATGCATCGCTCCTATCTTTTACAAATGAACACTGTGATATCACTAACTTGTAGTGGAAAGATTTTGAAAAGTGCCGGCCTCCTCACTATTCATTTGATAATACAACAGCTACGTCTATACTGGTTCGAGACCTTCAAGTTCATTACTGGAACCACTGCAAATCATGCTTCAATGTGCGCAGTTCAGGCTTAACTTGTGCTAGTATCCGTCGTGGTTGTTTAATTATATGCTGTGTCTCTCTTTCAGAAAACGGTTCGGACGCCACGAGGTAGTATATGCCGATTTTTAAAACCTGAGCCTGTTAACCTTGGGCCTTCGATCATAGATGAAAAGCAATTGCTTTGCATTCATCGCCCTGTCGGATGTGAGTACGTCAATGCGTACAATCGGATAGTAATGGATACAATGAAGTGCAACCACGATGCACAATTTGTTTTGAGCAATGGATCAAAGGCGACAGCAGCTTACGTCGTCAAGTATTGTTTTAAGGCCCAGAATCCAGTGGAAAATCAAATGGCGCTGTCGTTGGCTGCATTCACGAAAGCTGCGGCAAAAACAAACACCCTGCCGCCCGATATATCGCCAATGGAGCGAGGTTATAAGATACTCGGCTCGATGTTGTACACGGTTACAAATGGACAAGAAGTGGCGGCGCCGATGGCAGTGCTCTACATACTCAATGAAACTCCGTTCTGGTTCTCCCACGAATTTATCCGAGTAGATCTGTGGCAAATGATCCGGAAGCGCGATGATTCTTTTGAAATCACTATTTCACAACGGGAGATAAAAGATAAACAGCCAAGTCACGATATAATCTCATCCGACAATTTACTAGAGAAGTACTGGAAACGAAAGGCTGATATGGAGAATGTGGCATTTATCGACATTTTGGAGCGATTTGAACCAGTGAAATCTAAGAAACGCAATGAAGATCGAGCCAATGGAGTTGGGACGAAACGCGTTTCTTTCGCGAGACTTAAGGCACCAAAAGTTCTCGTCATATGTGGGAAGGAGATACCTGATATCATGAGTCATCTTGAGCCTGAATTACGTGATTTCTACTACGTAGCGGTGCTAACCTTATTCATGCCACACCGACAGACCACGTTGCTCTCCACTGATCAGTCGCCGATAGCTGGATATCGTGCATTTGTATCGAATGGTAACCGAATTTCAGTCGAGAAAATGCGAGCGTTTGAATCTCAATGGCAGGATTATTATCAAGCTCAACGATCTAGTGATACTGACGAGGAGTCTGCAGAGGCTCACATTTTACGAACTAGAGCTTCTGCTACAGATGCATCAGTGGTGGATCGGTGGGATCAGGTTCGGTATGATCAAGGAGAAGACATGGATGTTCCATATGATTTTGTTGATGTTACAACTAGCATCGCGCCAGATTACTCTACGCAGAGACTTTCTGAAGATGCGAAAACTACTGTCCAAACTGTGGAGAACCTGGAAAATGTTTTAGTAGCGGTTGGACAGTCTTACCGAAATTATCTAGACGGTGGTTGTATTAAGCCGGATTTTGATGTGGTGTCATATCTGTCGCGTGTCGTGCCATCGACCCCTGGTGCAGATCGATGTGATTGTCTAGGTACTCATGATTTTATCGCGCGGTTTCGACAAGCTCGAACTCGATTGGAGCTTTTACGAGAGTGTTTCGCTCCGGTGCCTTATGAGCCACCAGAAAAGCCACCTCGTTGGTCTTCAACAACACTTCCGGAATTTCCTCAAATTGCGATGGTTTCGAAAGCGTTTCAATTGAATTTCTGGCAGCACGTCGTATTCGAAGTTAGTGCACGCCATCGTCCGAAATTTAAAGTTAAGTGGAGCCGAGCCGAATGCGCCGCCAACAATTGAAATGAAGTCTCGATTTAGCGGCGTTGTTCTCGTTATTGTTGACGAAATTTCCATCACGGATCAAGGATTGTTAGGCGGGACGGATGCGGTATCGCGCTCAATGTCGCCGAATTCGGAAAAGTTCATGGGCGGCAAGCACATACTACTAATTGGGGATTGGTTACAGCTACCGCCGGTGGCAGGTGCACCTTGTATGTTGACATTTTTACTTTATTTTGCACAATTTACTGTATCCTAACATTTGATTTATTTGCACGTGTGAATGGTCAGGCTTCCAGTCACCTCCGTCTCATGCAAGTCGACAGAGACAAACAGGCTACGCACTTTACGATGCTATCATTTTTGTCATATTTCTTACAAAAACTATGCGCGCAAGATTTGACCCTGAATACACAAAAATTCTCGACGACTTGCGCTGGGGGAGACTTTCTGATACTCAACTAGAAACACTAAATTCAAGAGTTCGAAAAACCGAGGATGATGGGCATTTGGACGTGGGGGAGCAGCAACAACAAACCAGTTATCGTCCCGTAGTCGTTTGTACCAATAAGCTTCGCTGCGCCATCAATAACGATATTATCTTCCAAACCGCAGCCGAAAGGGAAATCGCCGTTTACGAATGTTTAGCGAGGCCGTCAGCAAGATCAAAGCTGATCGTTGAACACCTCGCGAATGTTAACGACAACCTTACGGATCGTATCCCCATGAAGTTACTATTTTACGTTGGAATGCCAGTCATGATAACCCACAAACACCCCGACTTGATCGAAGCTGACATCATTGCAAATGGAGTAATAGGTACCCTGGTTGATACATACCCACCTCTTGAGGAGATACCGCAAACTGTCTACGAAGCTTCTGGTGTCATTGTGATCAAACTTCTACAGCTACCAGCTTTAATATTTATCAAACTTCAAGGTGTGCAGACTACGCTTGTGAAGGGTTTGCCCGAAGGTGTAATTGGGCTTCCTCCCCTGAAGGGAAGCGTGCACCTAGGTAAGATCCCCAACCTGTCCCAAGCATCCGTCACCGTGACTCAGTTTTCGCTTGTTCCTGCTTTTGCCTGCACGACGGAGAAGCTTCAGGGCCAAACATGCTATGACGGAATTGTAGTGACTCCGTTAGATCGTCGGCGCGGAGTACCTTGTCAAACATTGTACGTCGCGCTTTCTCGAGCTGTCAGTCTGAGTGGTCTGACACTCACTGAACCAATTACGCGAGAGTACCTCGAGCTTTTTACGCCTACCGAGGCTATTGCTTCGGAGATGCAACGCCTCATTGACCTAGTAATACCGCCGCCGTACACACCAGCAGAAGAAGCACGCGCATTTACTGAGTGGAAAACTAAGCAACACATTTAACTCCCTGGATATGTCGAAACCCTCAAACCTGGGAGACGTGTTTGGGGCGTCGAGGTGCCATGCTACCAACGAATGAAGAAAAGCAAGGCGGATAGTGTGGGTACGAGCTCAATTCATCAGATCAGGAAACAGCGTCACGACTACCGAGGAAGCTAATGCAAGGTTTGCGCGACGTCATTGCAACAGGTAAATCGTTTGCAATCGACCGTCACGCTTGTCCTCGGTGAGCATCGAATGCGATGTCGCGTTCACCACGCGATCGCTCAGCGAGTCGGCCGAGATGGTGGCCAACATTCTTGCTTGCACTGTCTTGCGCGTTGTGGTCGCAGCAAGTTGTCGAGACCCGACCGCTCGCGAGTTCTCTTCCAAAAGAAAAACAAATAGAAAAGAAACAGGGATTACCACTTCCCAAGGGATCGCCACGTCCCAAAACTTCTCATATGCGAGAGGTGAGCACGCACGAGTTCTCCACATCGCACTTTATCTTTTCAAGCTTCAGCCAGAAGACGGGTGCGGCTAATGCCCACTATCAAGCGGGTGCGGCGGCTAATGCTCACTATCAACCGGGTGCGGCGGCTAATGTCCACCAGAGGCCTTTGATCGGAAAGCAGCGTGCACTAGTTGGTGGCGCTTATCACGTTGGTACTTCTTCTTCCACAAATACCGCATCCGCCGGAGGTCGACGACAGAAAGGACAACTTTGGTGCTGACGATTGACACAGCTTCATGCTGGGGGAGACTTCATCATTGGGCTGTTTCAAGGGATAGCTGGGCTCGCCTGCGATAGCACTCGCCAAAACGAATCGATCATGCGCAGGATTCGCTACCTCATGCTAGTTGTCTTCCTGTCCCCATTCACGCTCAACTACTGTACCTGCACTCTTACGATGAGATTGGTGCAATTTCGCGAACAAGGTGCAGTTGTCGAGAAACAACACTATGAAATCGATGTATGCACTGTCTGTAGCGGCGTGGAACTTGCTGAATATCAACTGTTTGCTATTTGTTATGATGCCATCTGAAGTGTAACGAGGGCTTTGGCGACATCGTTTGGGTGCTGTAGTGCGTGGTGATCCTTGGAGTAGTGTTCTGGGGCGTGAGCAGGGGTGACGGTGACCATACTCTGTACGAGGCGCCATGTGAGCTTGACGACGGAGATTGAGTTATGGCGGTAACACTGCGCCGGGTTCCGAAATTGGAGCTCCAAACTCCACAGGGTCTCACCAAGGCCCTCCTTACATCACACAGTACCGGTAGCAAGGACGATTAACAGGTATGGTTAGTCGACGCAGACAGCTCGTACAATATTAGTCACTTGGGGTCGATGCGGTTGATGCGCACGTTCGTCCCGCCGTTGATGAACCAGGCCGTGTCGATTTTGTTCACTGTGTGCACGACGGCGTCGCCAAACTGACCGAACCAGTCTTCAACACAGAAGCTCTCCTTGCCCACCCGCGATCGCTTGTGTAGGGTTCGCACTGCTCGAAGTTTTTTATGAGAGCTTCGACTTCACGTGGAGAGCGAACAGTATGACAGCAACGAAAGGGTTTTGTTATGGGCGCCCTTTCACAAGATGCATTTGCCTTTTGCATTTTTGGCAAAACCTCAGACAAGTCGTCCGCATCTCCCTGGTAAAGTGACGGGGATATCGCTATGCAAGTGGGAGACGGAGCAAAGGACAATGGCACACTAGTGTCTCGCGAAAGGCGGCATCAGCAAAAGCGAGTGAGAGCAGTTCAGACCGCCACACCGTCGCCGCGGAAGAGGTACGCTGGGCATGTTTTGCAGTAAATTTAAACTAAAATATATACGTGACTCACTAACTTACAATTTGACAGAGTCAATACTGATCCAGCGCCCTCTAGTGCTATTGTCCCATTTGGCGACCAACAAGTTGAATTTGCCGATGAAATACGCTGCGAAAGTGATACTCAGCGCAAATCTGGTGAATTATGTTCAGATCGTGCTCAACTTGCAACCGTAGAGCTGGCCGAGGCATGTCTTGCTTTGAAACTCAAGCTTAAACGCGACAAGAACGGCCGCCGTCAGTACGATCGCCGTCTGCGATCACAACCATTCAAGCTATCCGCATCCCAGAAAAACTTGATGGCGACCTCCTATCGAACAGCTAGACATGAAGGTCGAGAGGTCGACTATGAGCGAATGGCCGCAAGCATCCACTTCAAGACACTCAAAGGCAACGCACCTGCGTTGCATGCACTGGAGAAACAGTTAATCCGTGATATGAAGGAGGCCCTGGATGAGCAGCGCCTTATCGAAGCTGGTGAACACGTTAGGACGCCAGAAGAATGGGAAAAGCAGCTTGCAAATTGCCAGGCCGTACACAAGCAGGAAAGAGCGGTATTACAGAAGAATATCCAGCTTTTGGAGGATCGCAGATCTGCAGAGAACGCAACCATAGCGTGTCTACGTGCCCAGTTAGCATCTGTGCGTGGTGAAAACGAAAATCTCAAACGGAACATTGGCTTTCGCAAGCCATCAGACGACAGCAGCAGTGCGCTGGATATGAATCGTGCAGAACTGCGTGCGCTCAAGGAATGCGTGGACAGTCAACGCGAGGTTCAAGAACACATTCGTGCTGATCTAAAAACTGTGTTTCCTTATCTACAGGCACCGCAGTTAACGCTAGAGACGACTGGAAATGCATTGGCTTGGGCGAAGCAGCTTGCAGATCTTCTGCACGTAGAGTTAGAGAAGGAACTCCAACCGGTCATCGAAAAACACGTCCACGGCGCGCTCAAGAAAATTCACCAAATGTACCACAAGGAGCAGTTGCTGTGGCGCAAGGAAAACCGAGAAATTATTCATGAGATCACGCAAACGATCAATGCGCTACGGAGCCAAGGTGGACCCAACGGAAAATCATCCAAAAATGGGATCGATCATAAAGAAAGCCAAGAGCGACACCACTCGGCGCAGCTTCGCGATGAAGCTATTCAAGAAGCTCTTCAAATGGTGAGTTCAAGCGCGTATTGAAAGTGTATTTATCTGACAAGTGTTTAATATGTTGTTTAATTAGCTCCGATCCTAACAACCATGCAGAATCCTCACTTCTCTTCGGGGAAGCGATCATGATATTTGTCCTTCTCCAACACCGGTGGGGATATCCCACATGTACTTGAGCTTGTTGCGGCATCTTCTCCCAGAGCTGCACAGATATCAAGTGGGCTGGCGGAGTCAGCACCGATTTGGCAACTCATTTTCTACACAATGAAAAGTGAATTTTTCTCGGGTCAAAGCGCAGATAAAAAAAAAACTGAAACAAACACGCTTGCTTTTGCTGGCTGAGAGACCTCGCGCCTGAAGAGACTCGAACGAGGCTTGAGGGGCGCTATAATTTACATACGCTTCGTTTTCACTTTTGATGTTGAAGCTCGACTCAGCCCCGGCCACTCTGAAACAGAAACATCCGAGAAACATTCATTTTCCGCTTCTTGGTAACCTGTTGGTATGAAAAACTTTCCACCGAAAAAGCAGTCACTTTTCAATTGGAACTGACTTCTCTCACTGCTGAGTGAGAGTTCTGGGTTCGAGTCAAGACTGAAGCATTCTTCGGCCAACGCTATTGATCGTATTTCTCGAATTGTTGCTTGTTCTTCGTAGAGAATTGCAGTCACGGATGCAAGCACGAATTAAGTCATGTTGACATACGCCTTCAATCTGGCAGCATCTCCGGATGAAGCGATTCTGTGAAAAGGGCGCCAACAAAATCAAGATGGGGTGTCAACAAAATATAAAGCGGGGTCTCAACAAAACACGATTGGACGCAAGATGTTCACAGCAGGGACACAACAAGGACCGATCTCCTGTGGATGCTGTACCTGTTGGTACAGCACGCTGTACGGCTGTACGTTGTTGTCGGTATCGCTGCTTTCAGTGCAAGTATTGCATGTACCCGACCAAGGATGTGCACTCCCACGTCTTCCACTGTAAAGGGCATTGCGCTCCATCTTGGTTATCCTCTTCCTGTGCACACACCTGGCTTGTGCAAGCCATTCGGCGCTCAATCATTGCGTGGTCAGGTGAGCATATCTTGCAGTCTATTTCACGTTTCACGTAAACTGCGGAGCAGCAAAACTTTGCTGCTCGATGCTTGATGAAGTCGTCTTGGCACGTGTGCTCTGCTAACATCGTCCATGGTATTGGTGCCATCTTCAAATGTAGCCTGGGCGCCTGACGAAAGGGTGACCAACACGCCGTCCTGGACGAGGTAGGGATTCGAAGGAATGAAAGCTGCCACAGCTTAGGGGATTGATTGGCAGCAAGAGAGGGGTTGTATGTCCAGATTTTGACGAAGCGGGCTACTGGCTCACAGTAATTTGCCCCCTTTTGGTCAGTTTAATGTGAGCAGTCGTTGGTTCACAATAATTTGACCCCTTTTGGTCAGTTTAACCCCTTCGGTACCACGGCCTGTATTCTACAGGATAAACGATTTTGTATCCTGTATTCTACAGGATACTATACGA
>JAABLK010000947.1:0-13353 GCA_012295415.1 Phytophthora chlamydospora | reverse complement strand
CAGGGACCAGCAGGGACGAAGCTGCCATAACAAAGTGAGCATACTTGGACGGGAAATCTTTGCAGGCCAAACCCATCGCCTCGGCCACAGCTCCTGACGCTGGTGCGTTATGTAAGGCGTCATCTTGAGCAATATCCGACGTCGTGAGATTCGGGCCGATCAACAGAGTGAGGGGCAATCTCGAAGCATTGACGCTTGTATCAGACGCTTGCGTGAGAGCAGGCTGCAGTTCTCGGGCAGATCTCATGAGCTTTGCGATACAATCCTCCACTGACCCGATCGTTGGTCTGTACGGCACTATTCGTTCCAGGTCCCCACCTTCCAGTGTGCCTTCAAGTTCTGGGTCTGGTTCAGGGGCGCTCGGGCTGGCTGGAGCCCCAGCATCGCGAGTTGAGAGATAGACCGGCGACGGCATAGTGTCACTCAAAATCTCTCTGTCCGCCGATTCAGGAAGCGATTCCTCGTCGGACGTCATTAACTCGCTGGGTTGCTGTTGGGATTCTGGGGGAATTTCAAGCGCACCAGATCCATTGCTTGCAGTCTTAAACGTAACAACAAACGCTGTCGAGGGCTCGCCACCAGTCTTAACAAAGCGGTTGTCACGAAACCAGTACGTGCGGCCTTCGACGTCCACTTTGCGTGTCCACTCCTTGCGTCTCTGCGCTCGTAGTCGACGGCGAGTGACCTGCTTCGACAACGACGAAGCGGGTGCCG
Source organism: Phytophthora chlamydospora (assembly GCA_012295415.1). Taxonomy (NCBI): domain Eukaryota; phylum Oomycota; class Peronosporomycetes; order Peronosporales; family Peronosporaceae; genus Phytophthora; species Phytophthora chlamydospora. The sequence continues at coordinate 12,639 of JAABLK010000947.1, read as the reverse complement.
ATGAGGTCAGCTGTACGTGCCTACCACGTTTGAAAAGGGTCCTCAACGACGACAACTTCTTCGCTTTCTTTGTGTTCCCGACGAGTCCTTCATCGTCGGCCTCGCCCGCCTCAATCGGTTCCCCACAGACCGTGCAATACCGGAAACGCTTGAAGTTCTCAAACTGACAGACTCGACACACGTTGAATCCTTCCTCTGCATCTCTTCACATGCAAAACAACACTGGATAATGTCAGCTTTGGCCTCTCCAGATCCCGATCTCAATAACGGGGACGAACCTCAACGCTGCATCCAGACGCCGATCCTCCGAGCTGCACGTGATGATACACACGCAAGAAAAAACAGCAAACATCTAAAAGTTAGAGTTGCGGACGGACGATTTGTGCTAATGAACCGGACGCACTCGATCAGCGGCGCGTTCAGCTCCGCCTCGCGCTCGAACTTGATGAAGGAGCGTCGCGCCAGGCAGCCAAAGCACGCGACGAGGAAGAACGCGATCGCGATTGCCACAGCGACGGTGCCGCCCACGGACATGGCTCGCTTGCTGTGTGCACGTCTTGTGAGCTGGGAGTGTCACGGCGCGGGCATCTCTCTGCGGGTGCATTCTGGAGCAAGGGACCAGGTGTCGAGCGGCGTATTGCAAACCCCAGAAGTAACTGCCCTATGCGCCAATTCCCAGTGAATATGTATGTGAGGAAAGTAGAGCTAACACTTTTGAGGTTGAGGATCATTACAGGTGGTACTTGTCAGTGCTGGAAGCGTGCAAAAGTTTCCTCCGACAGTTGCCGTCGTACTGGCAGGGAAGTACTGGTAGTGCCATCAGTTCACGGTGAAGCCGTAGACCACCGTGTCCAGCATCGCGTACAGCACCGTCTTCATCTTCTCGCGCTCGAAATATAGTGGCAGGTCCAGGCGATGGAAGCACGCGTGGCTGTGAATGCATCCGTCACCTCCCTCCACTGGCACAGCCTTCAGCATGAAGGGGCAAAGTCGATCCTCGTAGCTTGTGAGAGCAGCGAAGCCTCCTAGCGGTACGCGTGAAGAACCCGTCGAGAACTGCACCAGACGACGGCGATACTCGTTCGGCATCTCGCGAACCAACTCCCAGAACCACGTCAGCGCTCGGTGGTGGTGCAGATCCTCCGAGTACTTGGCGTTGCGTTCCCAGTCGTCCACGTCGATCTCGTCCGAGCCGCACAGCAAAAAGTCAAACTCTTCAGAGTCGAAAAGTAGCAGCAGATCGCGAGGAATGATCTCGTACAGACCTCGTAGGAAAGCTTGCAGCTGTGGAGCCACACTCTCCACCAACAGATGCTGTCGACATACATGTACTCGCGTTTGTTGCTGTCTGTGACGGTAATGCCGTGTCCTTGAATGCATTTACTCTAGGATCAGAGGCCGTGATAATCTGGTGAAGCTCCCAGTTTTTTTTCTTCGTTGCAAGTGTCGTTGCTGATCCAGTACCCTGATGCCCCAGTGGCAAGGATTGGCCATCGTCCCTTTACAATACTATATGGGAGCCGCCGGCCCCTCCAGCGGCTAGTACACGGCTCGTTGGTGCTGCCGCGTAGTGTGCATTAACGCTCAATTTGCCTCTGTACATTAACACATGTGGATGAAGTAGTTGTACAGGGAAAAGGCGAACAACTTTGAAAGGAAAACAAGTAAAGTCACTTCAAGGGAAGGCAATGTCAATGAACACAATGTCTCAAAATTATTATAGCTGCAGATACTGCTCTGCCGTTTACAATAGTTTGCTTCTCAACAGATCCCGTAGCAGTTGGCACCCGATGGCGCCGACCTGGGGTTATGCCGTCGTGAACCCCGTGAGATCGGTGTCCAAAGTGGCATACAGCATGTTCTTCAACTCCTTCTTGCTGTGGTAAAGTGGCAGATCCAAACGGTTGAAGCAAGCGTGACTTGAAATGTACTGCGTCATGCGGTATGACACGCCCTTGAGGTTGAACGGACACAGTCGGCCATCATAACTCGTGAGCCCACGGAAACCCGATAGCGGGACACACGCTGACCCCGTCGCAAACAGAAGAAGACGCCGGCGGTACTCGTTCGGCATTTCACGGACGATCTCCCAGAACCAACGCGTGACGTTGGAGCCCTCGAGGTTGGGCGACAGCACCGTCTGCGCCTCCCAATCCGTAACATCGACTTCCGGGGATCCGCAGAGCAGGTAGTCGAACTCTTCCGGGTCAAATGTCATGAGCATTTCGCGAGGAACGACCTCGTACAGGCCTTTCAGGAACGCGTGCATCTGGTCCGCTACACTCTCGAAGAGCACGTATCGGAAGCGCCGGTCCAAATACTCTCGCTTGTTGGCGTCAGTAACCGGCACATTCCTGCCATTCGGGATCAGGTCCACCACGACCTTCTCGGATTCATGCACCTGCTCCGTGATACTGAAGTCCAGTCCGAGATCGTCCACGCCTTCATTGTCCACCAACCACCGCAGGTTGCGGTACGTTTCGGGGTTGAGGAACTCCATGTCAGCAAACGTCACTGGCATGCCTAGGATCACCTTAAGCAGCGGCAGCGCTAGATGGAAGCCCCAGATGCCACCTTCCAGCAGTGCTCGCCCAATCAATCGGCCAGTAGCGAAATAGTAGGCAAGGTGGTCCTCGCCGATCTCTGCACGAGACTGCGGGTTGAGGAAGTAGCTCTGGTCCGCCTTGTTCGTACATACAAAGAGTCGCAGCGTCGGCGACGCCAGCAGCTCGTTCACCAGCATAAACCATTCGCGATGCACTCCTCCGGCGTCCACGCCACTCTCGTCCAGAAAGTTGATGCGCATGAAGGAGCGGAGATTCTTGGGCTGGATGCAGTACATGTGGTCCATCGACTCTTCCAGCATGTAGTCGCGGTGCACTGACAGCTTGAGGAACTCCACTTCCGCAGGCACGATGAGCGAGGCGGTGCTGACCACAAAGTGCGCATACTTGGAGGGAAAGTCGCTGGTCGCCATGGCCACCGCCTCCTTGCGTCGCTCGGCTCCGGCATCAGCCAGCGTCGACTTGCCCGTCGGGAATTCCGTGGGGTCCGAGGCTGACGCCTCCACCAGCTCTAGTTTCACGTCTGTAGGCAACACGGGCTTCTCCAGTTCATTCTCCTCCTTGTCGCTTTGCGGCTGCTCCACTTCCAGCACGGGCACAGCTTCTTGTTCTTCTGTCTCTTCCTTCTCCTTCTCCTTCTCTGGCTCGTTTTCCTGGGGAAGCTTAAACCTCAGCGTGTATCCGGGCATGAGTGCGTCCGCCTCGCTGCTCACCGGCACGCTTCCTCCGCCGCTGCGGTACCAGAAGAGCTTGCCCTCCACGTCCAGCTTCCTGCTCCACTCTCGGCGGCCTCTGGCCCGGCGTTGCTGTCGACTCAGCGACGACATTTTCCTGGGTCGAGGCGACAGCAGGTGCGCCGCTTGGGTGACTCCTCCGACCACGACGTTAAGCGCAGCGCCTTCCCTAACGGAAGACGCTGCGGCCTCGTCGTCACTCTCCGTGCCCGTCGACAGCGACGGCAGCTTGTCGCCGCACAGCACGCAGTATTCGAAGCGTTTGAAGTTTTCGAAGCCGCAGCTGACGCAGACGCGGTAGCCAGCCTCGGCTTCGCGCGTGGCGGCGTCGATGCGGTGGTCCACGGACTCGCCCGAGAGCAGCGGCACCTCCATGTCCAGCAGGTGGCGGTTGCGCCGACACGCCATGAGCCACACCACGAAGAAGATGATGCACAGCAGCAGCATGCCGATGCCCTGGTACAGCATGGACGCCTCGGTAGTTTGCTGGCCGCCGTCCATAGCGGGCTGCTCCGGCGGGCTCCGATGGAAATACTGGAATACGCGTGCAAGTCAGTCGAGGAATGACCGTCGACGTTACACGGGATCCAAAACACTTGCTTTCAGTATGGCTGTCGACGTCTGGTTTTTGCTCGGATTCATGCAGATGGGGATTACGCACTGCAGTCACTACAAGAACAGGTGATGCACCTGGATTGAAGGGCTATCCAGCGAGGACAGCGAGGTGCAGTCTGGATGAAGACTTGTGCCAAGGTTCCATGGCGAGTTTTCAACAACATTTGCCGGCAAATAGGTGAGAACTCGACTCGATGGCTATCCGTACAGCTGCCAGCGCCTGTTCAATGNTGTCACTTCATTAACTTTCACTACCGACTTTCAGTGTTGTACTTCTAGATTACCTGCGGACTGTGTTCAACCTTGAGGCACTGCATGCCTTACACGGCTGTCACCTTGGTTCCGGAAGGGATCTCACCGACTCCTCTGCTCCGCCAACGGCCAGCAACATGAGCCAGCGTTGGGAGTCAGCGTCGTTCCGATGTGTACCAGCACGCAATGGCCGCAAGCGAGTCGGCCGTCTTGTTGAATTCACGTAAGTGGTGTTGCCAGGAAACCTCGCCTACGAGAACAAGCTCATAAACGGAACAAGGTCGAATGTTGTGCGTGAACGCGATGTCAGGGTGCAACTTGGAACGCGATGTCAGGGCGTAGCTCGAGTCTGGATTCTAATCGAAAGAGGTCATTATATGGATAGTTAAATCTTCTCGATAAGGACAACCATTGTTTTCGCAGATCAAACCGAGTTTGTGCGCAGTGACATTTTACCGACAGATGAAGGGTTACCTACGCGCGGAGCTTGCTGTGTTCCGCCTGATGGTTGAGCCATCAATGGACCCCGTTGTCAATAGCGATGATATGCTTCAAAAATTGCTTGGCTTTCAATCGGGCACCAAGCCTTTGGTCAACTCCGAGGTTGAACTGCAGAGCGTGTGCATTTGCCTTTCCGGGGGTAAAAGAGTCGTGCCCACCCCCGTGTGCCTTCCCAAAAGATTACGGCGACCAGCCTGTTCCTGCCGTCAAAGCACAGCTCTTCAGTACATCTTCAACGACACGCGATCAAACAAAGGCTCTAATGTATTTGAACTACATGTACTCTTCTTCAACTCTAGTCCGCTATGCGGTCGTAAACCCGTACGTCTCGGTGTTGAGCGTGGCATACAGCACCTCTTTGAGCTCCGATCGAGACGACACAACTGGCAGGTCCAGCCGATTGAAGCACGCGTGGCTTCGGATGTACGGCGAGTGCACCCCTTTCAGTGTGAACGGACAGATCTGCCCGTCGTGGCTTGTCAAGTGCCGGAATCCCCCGATCGGGACGCGCGAGCACCCCGTGGCGAACTGCAGCAGTCGACGACGGCATTCCGGTTGCATATCCCGAACGAGCTCCCAGAACCACCGAAGGACTCTCGTGCCAATCAAATTCTTCGAGCACCTGGTGTACGCCTCCCAATCCGTCACGTCGATCGAGTCGCAGCCGCACAAAACGTAGTCGAACTCTTCCGCGTCAAAGAGCATGAGGATCTGCCGCGGAGTCACTTGGTACAGGCCTTTCAGGAAAACATAAAGCTGGTCGGACACGCTCTCCAGCAACAAGTACTGAAGCCAGCGCTCAGCGAACTCGTGCTTGTTCTCGTCGGTCACCGGGACTTGCTCTCCGTTCGGCACCAGCTCCACCGTCGTCACTTTTCCATCAACATCTCTTGTCGTCGCTGAAAAATCCAGCCCCAACTCTTCAGCGCCGTCGTGCTCCAGCATCCACTGCAAGCTCTTGAACGCGACTGGGTCTAGCCCTTCATAGTCTCGAAAAGTGATCGGGATGCCGAGAATGATCTTCAGCAGGGCCGGTGCAAAGTGAAAGCCCAGCACTTCACCCTCTAAGAGCGCTCGGCCAACCAGCCGCCCAGCTGCAAAGCAGTACGCGAGATGTTCCTCGCCGATAAACTGCCTCGAATGTACGTTAAAGAAGTACGTCTGTGCCTCGTGGTTGGTGCAAGTGAAAACGCCCAGCGCTGGATCAATAACCAGCTCCGTGACGAGAGTGAACCACTCGCGATGCACGCCGCCAGCATCCACGCCGGTCTCATCGGCAAAGTCAATCCGCACCACCGAACGGGTATCGTTATCGTCCATACAGCACAAATACTCCATCGATTCCTCGACAATGTGATCGCGTCGTAAGAACAACTTCAGCACCTCCAGCTCAGCGGGCACAATCAGCGAAGAGGTACACACGACAAAGCGCGCGAACTTTGTCGGGAAGTCTTCTTGTGCCAAGTCCAACAGCTCCTTGACGTCGACATTCTTCGACGAAGGCGGTCCCGTCGCGAACTCGAGCGCGTCCGCTTCGTCAGCCGATACCGTCTGGATTTTCATTCTCTGTACTTCATTTTGCAGCTTCTGGATGATCGATCCAGGTTCTCCTTCCGGTATGAACTCCACAGCACTATCATCGCCACCTTCCTCTCTACGGAACACTGGAACATATCCTGGATACGGTATACACTCCTGCACCACCTCCTCATTACGGCGCCAGGAGACCTCCCCACTACCGTTCAGCTCGCGTCGCCACTCTGCTCTTCGCCTGCTTCCAACATAGAGCAAGTGAGGACGCAGAAACACACGACAACCGACATTCCGAGAAACTGAATCCACCGCACCTTGCGCGCAGTTGTCGCGCCGTGAGGGGACTCCTCGCTCTCGCTTTCTCCGTCGGCGACAGTTTGAGCTTCTCGCCACAGAGCACGCAGAACCGGAACCGCTGCGTGTTGGCGAAAGCACACACCCGACAACGCACCACGTCCTCCTCCGCGTCTCTATAGTGAACAGCAGAGAAAACATCAGTACATCCTCCCCTCTGCATTAAAACCCTCGTATCTATCATGACAGCTCCACTTACAGCGTTGCAATGTCGATACGATGCTCGCCAGTGTTCTCCTCCCTACAAAACACGCAGCAACCAAGTGTTTATACTTCTGACCACACAGGGAGCCCTTCAAACCCCCGTACCTAGCTATTAACGCCTGCTGCAGCTCGCTGGTGCTGCGCTCGCGGTACTTGCGCTGCAGTGTGCGGAACATGTAGGCGATGAGTAGGTAGAGCAGCACCTGCGACGCCACGATGAGCACCACCAGCATGTCCGCCATGCTTCAGTTTGAGCCTTCTTCAATTTCTAGTGAGCATAAACAGCTTCGAGGTGTCACTATCTCGAGTCAAGTTTATTCTCATAGAGTCACTCACGCGAGGATAGTCGCCATCCCTGAAAAAGAGCCACACTACTTGCCAAACTGTACCATGAGCAGCGCATTGAGCGACAAGAGTGCGCTGGTGCTGGAGCTGGGTGCGCGGTACGCGCGATGTGGCATCTCCGGGGAGCGCGCACCTCGCTGTATCGTGCGTTGGCAGGTGCGGCTGCGTTGTCTAGATGTCAGTATGGGCTGTACTATAGAGCTGACTACTGAGTGAATGTGTCAATAGGTGGGGGATATGCTACAGACGCCACTGGGGGCTGCTGACTGGCGCGAATTCCTGTATCCGGAGCTGCACAAACTGTGCTTTGAGTGAGTGTATGGGGTGTTTCTATTGAGGTGCAATGCGGTGAGATTTATTCACGTGGTGATGGTAGTCTGCTGCTGGTGAACCCGACTCGACGGCGCTTCGTCGTGTGTGAAGACCTGCTGCTGCCTCGCGTGTTCCGCGAGACGCTGTTGAGCGTGCTATTTGATGTTTTTAAAGTAGGGACGTAAGGGTTCAAATGGTAAAGGTTGGGGGCTCATAGAGTTGATGTTGTAGGCGTCGGCGGTGACGTTGGTTCCGTCCATGTTGGTGGTGCTGTACGGTACGGCCAATCACACGGCGCTGGTGGTGGACTGTGGCTGGGCCGAGACGAGGTTGTTGCCCGTGTTCAAGGGGATCCCACTTCCTTATCTTTACGAGAGTAAGTTTTGGGCTTCGAATGGGGGGGAGGGGGAGCGTGTGAGATGGAGCTAACGTGAGAATTGTGGTCTTGTAGCTGTACCTGCTGGCAGTCGGAACTGCTGCGACGCCATCCAACGAGAGATGAAGACTGATCATGACCAGCCAATGGATAGCTCCAAGATGGTTTCACCAGTGAACGAGGCCATGGCGGAGGACATTCTCGAGCGGGCCTGCTTCGCGCAGCAAAAGGTACATTGGACGTGACGTCTCAAGCAATTGGATATCCTTGCGCTAACGTGCTCGTGCATAGGATCCGCTGGCGAATATAGTTGATGCTGAGTTTCAGACACACGACAACGATGTACTGCAGGTTCGTAGTAAACGACTATGTTGGAGCTGTGTACACACGGGTGCACATGTAGTTCACGCTGTCCTCTGATCTACAGGTTCCTGGGAGTCTACGTACTGGTGCAGTGGAGCAGCTACTTCTTGGTGACGACAGCACGGATGGTACGTCGATCGTTGACGGTATCGTTCAGGTCCTGAAGAAGGCCCCGCTTGATGTGAGAGCGGCGATGCTCGAGAACTTGCTCTTCGTGGGAGGAACCGCTATGATTCCTGGTAAGTTAGCTATTTGGCTATTCCGTTGATCCTATCCACTTATCAGACTTTGTTACCAGGCTTGCCGCAGCGCGTTCTAGACGAAGTACGTGAAGCACTGCACCACGACAACGAGTTTGCCTCTGCATCAGCCGCAGTTGATCGAGCGCAGCTTGTTCGAACGCACTTCCCACGGAACATGCTGGCGTGGGTTGGTGGATCGGTTTACGCTGCCACTGAAAGCGCTCGCGTCTCGGCAATTTCCTGTCAAGAGTACATCAGCTCCAAGGGCACCAGCATCCCTGACTGGCTCACTGTCGCTGACGATGAATTCTAGAGAAACGTACGTTTTGCTCCTGGGTCGGTTTGAATGCTGAGTGTATTCCTGAAATTGCTGCACTACAGTATGAAGAAATGGAGGGGTCAGACTGTATTTGCTTCAGTTGAATTGCGCTGCAGTCGCGCTATCTTGCACCCCGCTTTAGTTTACTTGCTGGTTCGCATTCCGAGCGGTTTGCCAGTATCGTCCCAAGGCGCCTTGATGCCGAGATCGGGCATGTTCTTGAGGTTGGTAGCTGCCCCACTGGGCCGCTTCAGTGGCGCAACGTGGTGAGGCAGCGCCGACTTGCGTGGCTGCATGTCCCTCGCCACTTTGGCGTCTGAATCTGTTGCCGACTTGACGTCCTCCTCACGCCGGTGTTCCTCCTTGGAATCCGCTCGGAGCGGCCCCTTGTTGCGTGAAGTGATACAGTCGACGGCTGCAGCGTCTTCTTCGTCCTCGTCGTCGTCAGCGAACTCGTTGTCGACCTTCCACAGACTAATACGCCGCAGCTCCTCACAGCCGTGAACTCCGTTCCGGTAAGTTTTTAGCTGAATGCCTTCCTTCTGAAGCGAGACGTCCGGGAAGTTGGTGTCCAGCAGCGGCTGCTCTTCCTCGCCGTTCTCAAGGTAGACGTAGAACGTGTAGTCGTAGTAGAGCAGAATAAGCACGACGCCACCCACGTGGATCTTGCTCGCGATCGCCTCCACGTCCTATGGATATGGCCAACGTTAGAACGAGTGTCTCTGTAGGCGAGCAATAGACCCTGCGTGAGGACTGACCTGGAACGCCGCGCACTTGTTCATGGCGATCTCAAAGAAGCACTCGACATCGTCATCTTCTAGCCAGCTCCCGACGTCCCCCTTGCTATTGACGAAGGAGCCGCCAGTTTGAGCCAGTGTCTGCACGAACTGCTCGGCCTTTGACATTTCTTCCTGCATGGCCGGCACAATCTCCGCCAGATGCTCCATCGACGGGGTGAAGAGCGACGTGGCTGGCATCTTGGAGACTTCGCACATAAAGGTCTGACCCAAAGCATAAGCATACCACATAAAGTCAGAATACTACGGCAGAAGTAGCGGTCAAACTGAGGCTTACGAGAGCGCTTTGCTGCCGTCGTAACATTGGGATAATGATGGGAATGTCGGACAGTTCGAGCTTGGGCCCGAGGTCCACGTGTCCGTTGTAGCACCAGTTTCCAAACCGGAAGAGCACTTCACGCAAGCTCGGAGTGCTTGTTGATCCTTCAGCCCGAGGGGTGCGTCGAATGAGGAAAGTTTGGGTGTAGCCTGTGCCGCTGACGTCCTTGCATTGCACCTTCAAGGGCTTTGGCGGACTGTGGTGTTTGCCGATGTTTGCAGCCTGCCACAGCGTGAGTTTCTTCGTGTTACTGCAGTCGTCGTCACGGTACGTCTGCAAGTGGATGCCCTGTAAGTGGGCAGAGAGGTCTGGGAAGCGGACATCGAGCAGTGGTTGCTCTCCGTCAGCCGCCTGCAAGACGACGTAGAAGCTGCGTTGGTAGTAAATGACCAGCAGCACGAGGCCGCGGACGAACGTCTTGCTAGCCACGATGTCCACGCCGTCGAAGCAGTCGTAGCCGCCGCTCTGCAGCTCGAAGAAAGTCCTTGAATTGCTCTCGTCGTCCCCGTCGACCCACGCGTGTTCCTCCGCTGCCTTCATCAGCTTACGCTCAATGCGTTCGCTCGACAGCTCGGCGCCGATGAAGTCGTACACGTCGTACAAGGTCTCGAGCGGCGTCGAGTACTGAGACGTCGAGGGCATGGCCTTCCACTCGCAGAGATACTGCAACGAGGCCTGCTGTTTCTGCAGTGCCGGCACGACCACTGGCAAGTCGGCCAGCTCGATGTCGGCGCTGCCCAGGTCCACCTTGCCGCTGTAGCACCAATTGCCGCAACGGAAGAGAACCTCGTGCAGGTTGGTCTTGCTGGACCGAACCACGTACGTCTGGTTGTATCCGTGCCGCAGGGCCACGATCTCCGGCGTGGGGGCCCCGGCCTCGTCCGCAGTCATGTCGGACTCGTCGGAAAGGGCCTTGGACGAAGGTCGACGCGTGGTCTCTTCACCCTTAGCCTCCATTGTCGCTTGGATCACGCGCTGCTTCCCTGTCTTCTGCCTTTGAAAGTGCCCCAAAGGGACGCACAAGATCACGAGCGCTTCGGTTGTGAAACCATCGGAGTCGCCTAATTCCGGAGCAAGAAGAGCACATGAGCTCATGCGAGCGCCTCCGAGGAAGCCTCGGAACGGACCGAACCGGGCAAAGCTGTGCATTATCTACATGGCGTCGAACTGCTACGATAGTCTTCCAAGGCTGTCGGGTGGGTGGCAGAGCTAGAACTTGTGCGGCTGGCCCCACGCTCCGGTAGGTTTGGGACCGGCAGGTGCAGGGGCGGGAGGTGCAGCAGGCTGCGTGAGGGGCTTCGCCCACGCATTTCCCGTCGGCTTGGGGGCTTGAGGGGCCGGCGTGGCGACACCTCCGGGCGGCGGGCCCCACGCCGCACCTGGGGGCGGAGGCGGCGCCTGGCGACGCACGTTGGGGTTCTGAACGCGGGCGTGACGGCCGCGCAGAATGGCCTGGATCTTGGTCGCGGCTTGAGCCTCCGTGAGCGGCAAGGCCTCCGGGAAGGCCGTGCCGATCTTGGTGTCCTTGCCGCGGCCGAAGGTGAAGCACTTGATGTTGCACAGGTACGGCCCGAGCTGCACGTGGTTGTTCTCCTGGCCGTTGAGGAAGCACATGGAGTACAGCGCCATCTCGAACTCGGGGCTCACGCCGATCAAGCTGTTGTACATCATTACACTGGTAAATTCACCGGGCACAGATACCTTTGAAGTTAGTAAAGCCGCTTGGCGTACCTCGTCGACACGGGCTTCATCTCGTCTTCCCACTGGAACTGGAACGTGACCACCTGCTCCTTGTTGTGAGGCTCCATGAACTTGCACCCGCGCTGCTTGGGCCGGATGTAGCCCTTGTAGTCGATGCGGCCATTGCGCTCCTCGTTGTACACCTGGAGCCAGTTGTGGCAGCCTCCGATCTTGCCCTGTTGCACATATCCATCCAAGTCTATTAGCCACACAGGCAAGAAGTGACACAACCAATTCCAGCCATTCCTTACGTTCTTCTCCTCGCCCACGAAAACGTGCTCGAAGCCTGACGAGTCGTTGCGCACTTCACGGCGGTACAGGCCGAACCAGATGAACTCGAGCTTCTTCTTGAAGTCCTGCAGATCTCCATTGAACTTCTTGTTCTTCACCAGCCACCTGCAATTCAGTCACCTTTAGCAGGCTAATTACCGCATAGCAACTCAAGCTGCGCACGTACGCGTGGGCGTAGCGCATGGGCGGCGTCTCGATCACGGCGTTCAGAAAGGCGTTGTTCTCCGCCAGCTCCTTGGGCGTCACGCGCTCCGTGGCCCCCGTCTGAAAGGCACCATCATATTGCCGCAATGTCAGCAACAACCCGTCAATCCACTGTCAATGCTTAACCGACCCCACCTCGCGCTCGTAGTTGTCCAGCAGGTCGAAAAGCAGCTTGAACGTGCGGCGCTCGAAGACACTCGGGTCCACGAAGGTGAAGAGCGGCTCACGCGCCACGTCACCGCGTGCGAAGGCATTCTTGCCCTCCTGCAGGTTCAGCTCGTAGTGCACGTTGGGCTCCAGGCGGTTGGCGTCCAGCTCCCAGAGCTTGTTGCACGCGGCCGAGAGGCTCTTGAGCTCGGTGACTGTGCGTTGACACATTGATGCACAATGGTTAGAACAGTTCCAACGAGAGTATTGCCATTGCCACGGCGTACAAGTCGGGGTGGCGCTGGCCATGGTGCTGCTGTCGGAGATCCGGGCAGGTGTCGGGGGGGGGGGGGGGGGGGGGGGGGGCGGCAGGCACAGGAAGTTTTGCCCCTCTGTGGGCGGGGTGTGGGGGTGCGAGGGGGGGCGG
>JAABLK010000946.1:0-13373 GCA_012295415.1 Phytophthora chlamydospora | reverse complement strand
GAGCATCAGGCGACCACGGACGTTCCGAACCGTGCCCGAGACGGAAGCCACCGTGTCTCCCGATCTCACTCGGGACAATCTCCCCGACTGTACGTCGACGCCCTCGTCGACGCTCCGCTTCCATCAACCGTTCCGTCTCGGCGCGACGGACAGCTTGTTCTCGGGCGGCCGCTTCGGCGCGCCTCACCGCCTCCTCGTGCCGAGCCGCCTCCTCTTGCCGAGCGGCCTCCATCTGGGCCTGTAGTTGACGTCGTTCTGCTTCGAGTTGACTGCGCGTGGGCACTCGGGGCCGCGCCTCACCAGGAACCGCGCCATCCTGTCGCCAAAACGCCTCGCTCAGACGCTCAGCATGCTCTTGCTCTTGTAGATCCTTTAGCCAGGTCGCGTACCGGTCCTCGGCCACTTGTACAGGAGTCCGACCATCAGCTACCTGCGTGTACCACCGACGGAGGTGGCTCAGAGCGCCCACCAACACGAAAACGCCGCTGTAGCGCAGGATGTCACGGTCAACCGTGACGCCGTACAGTTTCACCACACTGGCGCCCCCAGCAAGATAATAGTTGACCGTGGCCAGAAGTACTGCCACGCCAGGCCATCCTTGGCAAGCCCACTCGATCCAGTCGTAGCAGTACATGCTCAGGAACGCAGCGGCGTACGCCACCACGTAGAATAGCGAGAACAGCGACTTCGAGGTACGCCAGGCACGGTCCCACGAAAGCCGTACTGCCGAGAGAGATCCGTTCCAGTACTTGGCGACGGCTCGCCCACTTGCTTCGGACGTGTCCGGGAGGAACACGCACCAGTAGGCGTGGAAGGCGTCCAACCACTTGTGGATAAGCCTGCCCAGACCCTGCTGGTGCTCTCGCCTGGCTTCCAGCACGACCATGGGAGTGGCCCATAGCGCCTCGTAGAGAGTCCACCAGCGGTCGCCCCTCGCCTTGGCCTTCAGCTTTTCGCTACTCGCGAAGCGACGGTATCGATGCACGCAGATCTGGGCCAACGCAGCCCACTTGAAAACGAATCGACCTACGGTCAACCAGAATCGCACAGTCACCGCGATAACCGGCTGTAGGACGGTCCAGATGAGGGCTCCACCGGCGAGGCACAGGAGCAAGCGCCAATTCGCGGTGGCCGTGGAAGTCGCTAGCCCCAGACAGCCCGGGACGGCAGCGAGACACGAGCCGATCAGGGAAGACAGAAACTCCATCGCCGCTCGGAGGCAAAATCAAGAATGAGTGGATCGATCATGCCTCCTCCGGGCAGCTCAACCGGCCCGGAGACCACGATACCGTCGCTTGACCGGCCGTCGGGAAATATCGACCACATCAGCGGCACGTAGTCTCTGCCTAGAGAATCAAGAGACACCGGGCTCACCTCCAGAGCCATCACTTCTGCTGTATCCTAGCAAGAGGCGTCCTGATCGACGGCCATCATTTCGGCGGTCGTCGAGAGAAATCACCCTCGTCCGTGACCGTTACCCCTCTGAGTCCGGACGTCAGGACCGGTCTCTGCGAGACTAAGACAGGAAGTGACTACTTCAATCCGGCCAAATCCCGGAAAGTTGTCGAGCGACAGGGGACCAGACCGCCTCCCTCCTGCCGCGCTTCATTCCACAATCTTCCCTCTGGCCCTCAAGACCACCACCAGTTCCTCCACGGTGCCGTCATCATGGTGAAGTCTCACCGTCCGCCACGCGCTTCGGCCGAGGACCACGTCCGCGAGCTTCTCGACGATCCCGAGGCCGACGGGCACGACGAGGTGGTCGCCATGACCGACTTCTGGGGCCGTATTCGCCCTCTCATCGCCACGAACGACGCCTCGGTTGGGCTAGAAGCCCTGGATGACCTCGCGCTGTCCGTCATGGCCGGGCACGGCGCCCCACCCTTGGGGCTCGCTTCGCCCGTGCTTCTGCTGCCCCCGCCAGACCTCATGTTCGCTGGACAGGCTGCGCCCAGTTCCGTCTTTGATGGAGAAGCGGCCGCGTCGCCGCCCAAGCATCCCGCCCCACGCACTCGGGGCAAGTCGCGCCGGTCGCCGCCGGCTAAGAAGCAGAAGCTGTCTAAGGAGAAGGCCCGCGCCGCTGACCTCGCGCTGTACTCTCTGGAGTTGCCGGACGACACACCGGGGCGCGTCAAGAAGGACGTGGCTCGGATCCTGCGCGAAGCGGCACGGTTGAAGTTGCCGCCTTACCGGCTGGCTTTCCCTTGGGCCGGTCTGCGAGCCTGGTACGATCCGGCGAAGCACCCTGACCTGTACCTGGCCCACTACCGGTTCTTCATGCGCTATCGGGAGACCTTCTTCCTCTGCGCCCTGTATCCTCCGTCGGACGACGCTGAGTACCGCCGCAAGCAGAAGGCCAACGCTATCGCGGCCCGGTTGGTCTTCTTGGCCAAGAACATCCTGACGTTTGGCTACTACGGGTTCTTGGAGGCCCTGGAGACACTCTCCCACGACACGCTCATGTGGATGGGAGGGAAACCGTCGAAGCACTCCGTTAGCGCCAAGACGCAGCCGCCCGATGCGGCTCCGGCTGAAGACTTGGTTTCCCTTCTCAAACGTGACCCCGCCCGATACCAGCGCACGGTTGAGCGAGTCTTGGATCCGACCCAGGTCGACGAGGACGGTTTCTCCTCCGTCCCAGAGCTTCTAGAGCAAACCGGAGCGTTGGACCGGAAGAAGAAAGCCAAGTTCCGTCTCTGTGATGAGGCTCTGGCACGGATCGCGTACGATGTCTCCGGGGGACCGCCCGCTCGCGCCTCTTGGGTTGGAAACACGGGCAACGGTGTCTGGAAGCAGCTGCTGGCCAGCAAAGAGCTCCGTGCCATCCAAGAAAAACTTCACAAGAAGTGGGACAAGGGGACATATCGGCCGCCGACGGAAGAGAAGCGCTTCAGTCCGTCCGAGGTGTGCACCGACGATTCAGACTACGAAGACGAGTCTGGGAACCCCACCGTGCTACCCCCAGAGCAACCGTTCCGCCGCCTCTACAAGTCCCGCTCGACCGTGCCACAACACACAGGCCTCACCGACGACGAAGACGAAGACATGGGCGACGATGAAGAAGAGAAACCGAAGCCACCCAGGAAGACGCTCAAGACCACGAACTCGGAGTCGGACGAAGATCAGGAAGGCAGCGACCGAGATGGAGACCCGGACGAGAGTGAGGCTGACCAGTCCGGTGGTCCGTCCGAGGACGAAGAAGCCGGTGCCGAGACCGAGCCGTCCAAGCCCAAGCCCAAGCCCAAGAAAGCGGTCGTTTCCAAGTCTTCTTCTGCTTCCCCTTCGAAGATGGGGTCCAAGTCGCCAAGCCCCGAAAAGTCCAAGTAACACGCCGGTCCACGATCAGTAGGGACGCTCGTCCGTCCTTTTTCGTTTCTTTTTCATCTTCGAGAGCGCCCCTAATTAATTCAAACATGCAAAACCATTTTTCCTCCACTATTCCGTTCTTGAGTCCGATCTGCGATAAGTCAAACTGCAGACAGTTCCACGAACTCACAACCAACTTTCCCTCTTGACGACTTACAGTAATAGTAAGTCGTCTTCCGCCACATCTGCGTTGGCATCGGTCAACCGAGCGCTTCGACGTGACGCCGGTAGACCGTGCCTCTCACGCTCAGACCGTTCAAATGCTGCCACGAGGTCTCGATACTCGGGTGTCAACGCCGCGCGAGACAACCAGAAAGTCTCGTAGTTGGCGGCCAGCGCGAGATACTCCGTCCCGCCATTAACTGTCCTCTTGGCCACCACTTCCAGCAAGGGCGAATCCACTCCAGAAAACACAGTGTCGTCACGACCCACTGTCAACCGTTCCACAAAACTCGACGGCGGGAGATCGGATTCCTCAAGCGGACCATCTTCAATCTCAGTTCCGTCAGTATCCATCCCGTCCGGAATTTCATCCATGTACGGCCTGGTCCATCGTCCCCTGAATCTTTTCAGCCGGTTCACATTCACCGTGACTATCTTGCTGGGGTGGGACGGAATGTCGATCCTGTAGGCGTTCTCCCCGACTTTGGCCACGACACGGTACGGACCGTGCCAGGAGAACGCCAGCTTCTTTGTGCGTGCTTCGCCCCGCTGCGCTCGGAAGTATTGATACACCCAGACTGGGTCACCAACTTGGTAGTCCACAGCCACTTGTTCACGGAGCCGCTGTTCGTGCCGGTCCTGCGCCTTGAGGAGCTGGCGCTCGACCAACAACCGTGATTCCTTCAGGGAACGGTACAGATCTCGCCGGTACTGAGCCACTTCGTTGCTCCGGTAGCGCTTCCCCAGATTCAGGAAGGCCACGTCTAGGGGCAACGCCGGATCGCGGCCGTACAGCGAGAAGAAGGGTGTGTCGCCCAGCGCCTCGTGGTAGGCCGTACGGTAGGCAAACAGAACTCGGGGCAAATACAAATCCCAGTCCGTCTGTGCCTCGCTGACGTGCATCCGTAACATCCCGATAAGCGTCCCATTAAACCGTTCCACGAGTCCTTGTGTCTGTGGATGGTAGGCTGAACCGTATAACTTCCGGATACCAAGCGTCTGATAGAACGACCGGGCGACTTCCGATGTGAAATTCGACCCATTATCGCTGAGCAAACGAGACGGTACACCGTGACGAGACACCACTCCATTGATCATAACGTCCACGAAAGTGACTGAATCCAGGGTTTTCACGGCGAACGCCTCGGCCCACCGTGTGAAGTAGTCCACGAACACAAGAATGTAGCGATTTCCGGCGGCAGTGGCTGGAAGCGGACCCACCGCATCGACCACTAGCAGAGAGAACGGTCCGGTAAGGTCGACAACCGGCATTCGTTGCATTAGACCGGCTCGCCACGGTCTAGACCCTTTTCCACTACCACAGGTGGCACACTCGCGCAGATACTCGGTCACGTCCTTGCGCCAACCTGGCCAGTAGGCGTGACTCTTCACTTTTTCCAGCGTCTTGGTCAGCCCCAAGTGGGAAGACAGCACGTCCGAGTGACAGAAGTGTAGGACGGTCTCGACGTAATCCAGAGGTATTACCGGGACGGTTATCGACCGTGCCGGGCCCACGCGGGCCGGTAGATTCACTCGCCTCATAACCAGATCGTTCTTCACTTCGTGGTGCGGAGCCATCTTCACTACCCGTGCACGTAGGTATGGATCCAGAGGCAAGGCGTTTGCCGTCAAGAAAGCGTGCAGTGCCTGGATCCAGGAGACCTTCCGTTGCTCCGTCTTGAACTGCTCGTAGTCAAGACCGAACATATCCACGCCCGCTCCGGGATACCGTGCCGTGGGCTCGCTTTCTTCCATTTCGTCCGGTTCACCGTCCGCCACTTCGGTCTCTGGGTCACCTTCGCCCAAACTTCCGTCATCTCCAAACTCTGAACCGTCGTCGTTGCTCTCATCTGGTTCACCATCCTTTCCTGGACTGTCGGTACGCTCCCCGACTGAAGCAGGCGGCACGCTCCCAGTTTCATCCGCTGGATTCAATAACTCGGCCATCGTCAGTGCATTGACGCGGTCCGTCGGCAATCGGGACAAACCGTCCACATGGCCCATAGAGGTGCCAGGTTTGTGGTGCACTTTGAACTGGAGGTTTGACAGCTCCATCGCCCACCGTGCCAACTTCGCGTTCGTGGTCCGGTTACCTGGGCTAAACACCCACGTTAGAGCCTGGTGATCCGTGTAGAGGTCAAACTCCCTCTTGTCGAGGTAGCACCTGAACTTCCGCGTGGCCCAGACCACTCCCCAACACTCGATCTCGGAGATCCCATCTTGCTTCGAGATCCAGTTTTTCTGGGATCCGGTCAGTAGCTTGCTGGCATAAGCCACCACTCGGTCGCGACCGTCTACTTCCTGCATCAGGCACGCTCCCACGGCATACCGCGACGAGTCGACATACAGCTTGAACCGCTTCTTACTGTCCGGATAGACGAGAATGGGTGGCTTCATCAGCGCTCGCTTTAATTGCTGGAAGGCTGATTCACAGTCGTCCGTCCATACGAACGGAGCGTCCTTCATCTTCAACCGTTCCAACGGAGCGGAAATCAAAGCGTACCCCGGAATATACCGTCTGAAGTAGCTTGTCAGCCCGAGAAAAGACCGGATACCGTGGATATCTCGCGGCTGCTGCACGTGCATGACGGCCTTCACTTTCTCCGGGTTGGGTAAGATACCTGTCGGCGTGACTATGTGTCCAAGGAAAGCCACTTGGCTCCGACCCCAATGACACTTTTTCATCTTCAACTTGAAACCAGCCTTCTTGAACCGTTCCAAAACCTGTCGAACCCGGACCAGGTGTGACGGAAAGTCCTTGCTGAAGATGACACAGTCGTCCAGATACACCAGACAAATACGCCACTTCAGGTCCACTAGAACGGTTTCCATCAACCGTTCGAAAGCCGGGACCGCATTACAGAGACCGAACGGCATCACCAGCCACTCGTACAAACCGTACTTGCAGGTGAAAGCCGTCTTGGACACGCTTCCTGGGTGCATTGGAACGTTCCAGTAACCGGACGCTATGTCCATCGTGGAAAAGAGCTGCGCTTCACCGAGCACATCCAAAATATCATCTATCAGCGGCATCGGGTAGCAGTCTTTTACGGTTACCGCGTTCAACCGTCTGTAATCAATACAGAACCGAATGCCTCCGTCAGGTTTGCGGATCATCAACACCGGACTGGCCCACGGACTGTTCGACGGCCGGATGAGTCCCAACTCTTGATACTGCTGGATCTCCGCCTCCATCACCTCGCCTTCAGCCATCGATACTCGGTACGGTTGTTGCTTGATCGGGGCACTGTCTCCCGTATCTATCTCGAAACTCAACAAGTCCGTCCGTCCGGGCTTCTTGGATGACTCCACGAAAAGGTCAGCAAACCGGTCCAACTCATCCTGAAACAAAGCCTTCTGTTCCGTCGAGAGTTTCGAATCCGAAAAGTCAGCTTCAACACGCTTGTCCGGTGGGACGTCCGGTTTCTCGGCTTCGACTTTCTCGTCATGTCCTTCCAATCGTTCCTCAGCGACCGACGCCACTCGAGACCCGCCGCCTTCTCGTACGCGGAGCGCCTCCTCTCCTTCGTGGGGCGACATCTCAGTCGACGGTTTTTCAAATCCGAAAGCCGACTCGGGGATCACACAAGCGGACGCCACGACCGTCCCTCGGCGGACCCACTGCTCGTCTGTCGACGCATTACATAACTCGACTAGCACCTTGCCGGACTGTGTTGCGCACAGCGTCCGTGCTACACAAAGGACGGGTGGCAGAGCTTGTGAATCCTCAATCAACACCGTCGCGTTCTCTTCGACGTCTCCCTTTATGTCCGTGACTACCAATGCTTGTCCGGACGGAGGGATCCGCACCGACGAAGCCATGACGGCCATGAAGGACTGGTGCACGACCGTGACACCCAATGTTAACACCTCTCCGGTCGCCTTAAGCCGCATAGTCCGGTCTTCGACGTCAATGACCGCTCCGAAAGCTCCGAGAGCGTCCACTCCAAGGATAGCATCTACGTGAAGCTGATCCGCCACCAGCATGTTGAGCCGGATCTCGATAGACCCCAACCGAATTGGCAGTTCGACCCATCCCCGAATCTTCAGCTTGTGCCCGGACGAACTACGAACTTTACCCTCGTACGGAGTCAAAGGATCAGTAGACCGTCCTAACCGTTTTAGAACCAGACGGTCAACCAGACTCAGAGTCGCTCCGGTATCGGCCAGCATTTGCGACGGCAGGCACTCAATGTAACCGCCTGAAAGAGCTTCGAAGTTCCCCACTGAGCACACGACTCGGCGTCCACCGTCGACTATCAGCGGGACGTCGTCGTCTTCCTCGCAATTGCACACTCCGAACCCATCCGGCAAGTCGACCGTGACTATCTCTGCCAGTCCTGTCTTAGGTACTGTTGCCGATCTAGACGGATCCGTCCGTACTACTTCCACGTAGTGAGACACGTCCTCGTCGGCCTCCTCACGGAATTCGAAAGCACCGAGCGCCTCAGCGCGGGGTTGGTACATCGCGGAACAATCGAAACAAACTGGTCGACGAAAACGACGCCGTCTTCGGCGGGCACTGGACGATGAGGACCGGCCGGTCCGGTCACAGAGCTTCTTCCAGAATTGATCTGCTTCCTCGGAGAAGTAATCCATCACCATAGGTAGGTAAGGTTGTCTCCACTCGTGTTGTAAGTCCTCCTTGACCGCGGTTGCCTTTGCCAAATCGAGCAACTGGGATGGATTGAACGCCGGCGTCCGGTCGCGCAACGGTGGAACGGAAGGCGGGGCAACTTCCTCACCGCCCGGCCTCTCCTCACACCGTCCCTTGTTGCCCCGGCGGAACGCCGCCAGTAGCAGGTCGTACACTGACCGTCGTACTAGATTCCCCACTTTCTTCTTGGAAGCTCCCGGTCGACTCGGCTGTCCGACTACGGCAGAACAGTCGCGCTGAAGGGACACCCCTGACCGAAAGATCTCCCCCGGAACCAAGATGTTGTTAGCCACAATCTGGTCTCGAACCGTTCGCTCATCACAGTCTTCGATTTTGGGGCGGGTCACTGCAGGAGCGACCGCGCTCGCATCGGTCTTCGGTAGGACCGTTCCGGGCGTGACCGAAGTTGCCAGCCCTTGGTCGGGAACGCTCGCCGACTTGAAGTCACGGTTAGCTCTCTTAGCTGCTTCCGTCTTGTCCAAAGTGGTCCGGAACCACTCCTGCCAATACTCGGGCGAGTCCATTCCATCAGCGGACGCTGCACGTGTCCGATCCAGCACTTCAACCGGAATATCCAAGTACCGGGCCATATCGTCCAGGGACGGTTCCTTCTGAGATTCGGCGATGGCCTGGACACGCTTCCGCAGCTCGACTTCATCCAAAGGGATCAACCGTTCCTCTAACTCCTTAGTATACTCTTCCGGCTCGACGGCGATCTTTTGACCAGCTAGCACAGACCCCTCTTCGCCTGGTCTGCATTTCACCATAGCGTCTAACTCTTCGTCGGAGAACAGTCGCTTGACCGGCTGATCACCAGCGATACCAGTCTCTTCAGTCGTCGCACCAGCGTCAAGCTCGGACGCTTCAGGAACCGTCTTTGTGTCCGGACTGAACGCTTCGGGCTCAACCGTGTCAACGTCCTGTCGGATGATGCCTCTCTCTCCGTCGGGGTCGACGGCTACTTCGGAAGGAGGATCTTCCTCCGTCCAAGTCAGAAATGCGCTGTCACCGACCTCAAACCCTTCATCATCTTGGACGTCATTCTCGACCTTCCAGACGGCACGCTCCTGTCTTGAACCGTCCGTCTTCTTCAGGATACTCTTCGGTGGCACGGACCGCTTCACGGGATAGAGTGGAGGAGCCTCATACTCGTCATCGCTCTCGTAAGGGTCCTCACATCCACCAGCGTCTTCAGATACGGTTGCCTGAACCCTGGTTTCGGCAACCGGCATCGTCTTTAGAACAGGAGCCAAGCCGTTCCCATCACTTCCCCCTTCCTCTGAGAACCGGGTGGATCCTTGTCTGTCGGCCTCGGGCTTCATCTCCTGCTTCCGGGGAGGCGTCGCACGGTTCTCTGCGACCGTCTCCTGTTTCTTCGTCTCTTCCTCGGTCCGAACCAAGGCGATCCTACCAAGGACCCCCGGTTCAACCGGCGTCGCTGCTTCAGGTGTCGGAGCCGGAGTCACCTTTTCCTCGGTCGACGACGCACACCTCTCTCCGGCCTCTTGGAACGGAACCGGCGTCTTTTCTTCTTCAAATTCCGGTCCCGCTTCAGCCGCTCTTTCCACCTCTCTTGATCGTTCCGACGCAACCGTCTCCCTGCAGTCCGACTCGATTCCCTCTCTTCTTCCGCTCTCTCCTCGCTGGTCGGTGACAGTACCTCCTGTTCCACTCGTACGGTCACCAACCGGGCCACGCTCCTGCTCTGAGAAAGGAGTGGCCCTCTCCTCTCCTCCCTCACGCCCCCGTCATTGTTGGGACGCTTGAACCGTCGCCGAGGGCACCATAGCTCTCAACGAGGCCAGGGTAGGGCAGTTGGTCATCACATGACCGGGGTCCTTGCAGAAAAAGCAACCATTGCTCCTAGGTCCCGCGAATCCACTCGAACCGCCATTCCCTCCATTGTCTCCGGGGCCGTCGCACTCGACCCGGATGTGACCGAACTGTCCACACCTTCGGCATTCCATCGTAGCACGCCTGCAAGTCACACGACCGTGTCCCTTGTAACCACACCGTCCGCAAACTGGGACTCCCTCTTGGGTACGACTGTCGGCTTCGTTGGAGATGCCACGGAACGGTCGACCGTTCCCTTGCTGAAACCGGTTGTTGGCCGGGGGAACCGAACCCGTCGTCGCATTGACCGTCGGGGCACCGTTCTGCGGAGACCTGGGCACTTGCCACTGCGGCTGCATCTGTTGAACCTGCCACTGTCGCTGACTCTCCAAGAAATCACGGAACGTCTGAGTCATCGCGTTCAGGGAAGCAGTCACGGGTGACTCTTTTCCGGCGGTCTCGTCTTCGTCCGTGAACTCGTCTTCTTCCTCGACGGGACGGTGCATGTTCTTGTACATCAGCCATTCGCACGCTTCCGGAATATCGTTGGCCGGACCAGAGTCGAGCGTCGCTAGCATCCTCTTGTTGCGGAGTCCACGTCGGAAGAGCTGGTACCGCATCTGCAAGTTCGGATAGCCCATAGACTCGCACAGTTCCGTGACACGGTCACCCCACTCTTCGACCGACTCGCCACGCTCTCGCTTGGTCGTCTGGAGCCGTTCCCAGAGTTGGTCAGGGGTCTGGCTCAGAAACTGGTTGTGGAATCGGATCCGGAGCGTGTCGAACGACCGGATGCTCGAGTTTCCCCACCATCGTTCCGACTTGGGTCCTCTTAGCTTTTGCTGGAAGATCAACAACCGCGACTTATCCGGCAGACCCTCCGTGTGGGACACGAACAATTCCCAGAAGTCACGGGCCTTCTCCATGGTGCATCGGTCGCCGTAAAACAACGGCAGCACTTTGACCTTGTGCGCCTCCAACCTTGACAAGTCCAGTTCACTGAGCCGAGAATACGACGACTGAACCATCCCCCCGTTCCCTCCAGCCCCTGATGGGTAGCTGCTCGTCAGCGCCAATTGTCCACCTCCATTGTAAGCAGGAGCGCCAACACTCGCATAGGTGGGCTGACTGCTCGTCGTGTACGCGGGTTGACCACTAGTAGCATAGGCCGGTCGACCAGCCGACGCGTACGTCGCATATCCACTCGTAGAAAAAGCCGGCCGCCCGCCAGGTACACTCGTGGGGAGAGTTGGCACGGTCGTAGGCGGCGAACCACCAGATACGAAACCCGTTTGGGTACCGACAGGGTAGGGCGACGGACGGGTCGAACCAGCCACCGGCTGACTCCCACCGCCCATCGTGCGGTTGACCGTCCCATAGTTCGAGCCAGAACTGACTATCGGAGGGCTCGACGTCGGGGTCTGCACCCCCCCACTTGACGGCACTCCTCCTCCACTACCGAGAGCAGCCAACAATCGGTCGATCAGGGCTTGCTGTTGACCATCCAGGACTGCGGGAGCATATTCCCTTGATGGACTCATCTGGTACCCCACAGTCAAGGGCTCTTGTTTCACAGTGGCCGGACGACCGTACTCGTCCATGATCGCACGGTTCTTCTCGTCGAAATCCGGACCAGTCTTCGACTTCCAGTCCCAACTGAACGAGGGACGGTTCTGTCCGCGAACCTCCTTACCCGTATACTGAGCAATGAACCCGCTTGGGCTTCTCTGCTGGACAGGCTCTACCTTCTGGGTTATCGGGGCCGGGTTCTGGGGCGCGTATCCGGCAGCCACCAGAGCCTTGTACAAGTCCACCGGGGAAAGCGACGGTAGCTGAGAAGCAGCCGCCACCGTACTCGAGAAATCAGGACCCGAGCCTGGCGCCCCACCAGGTGCCGCTTCTTCCTTGATCTCGGTCTTGACCTCCGGGTTCGCAGCCATCTGCGCCTGGGGCTCCGAGACCGATACTTGAGGTCCCGCCACAGCCGGGACGGTCGTCACATTTCCTAGTTCCGTCACTGGCCCGGTAGCT
The DNA here is from genome assembly GCA_012295415.1 of Phytophthora chlamydospora. Lineage (NCBI taxonomy): Eukaryota > Oomycota > Peronosporomycetes > Peronosporales > Peronosporaceae > Phytophthora > Phytophthora chlamydospora. Next base: position 1,324 of record JAABLK010000946.1, on the reverse strand, counting down.
TCTGTCCCGATATTCGGAGGAACCGTTCTTCCTTGAGTCAGTGCCGGGGTCGTCGTCACAGTTGGCGATCCCGGAGGGCTCGCCCTTCTTAGCGTGTGGCTCGCCACCGCTTCAGTTAGTGTCGCAGCCAACTGGTCCGCTCCATGAGCCGACGCCAGCGCTGCAGCTTCTTCCAAGGCATCCTTGAGCTCTTCTGCCTCCTCTTCGGCCCATAAGGCCCTCATCATCTCACCCGTGAGCGCTCCTCGACCGGCCGACGTCGCCACCGACGGACGTCCACCGGACCCTTGGCTCTCCGGATCTTCTACAGAGACGGTCTCTTCGCGTCCGCCTTCTTTCACGTCACCACGACGTTCACCTTCACCGGCGCCTCCCAGGCGCCCTCCTTCCAACCCGAGGTCCATCGTTCCCGGACTCTCGTACACCCGCTTGCCGTCGTCCGCAAGCCTCTCGAACCCCAATAAACTCCGCGCTGCTCTTCTAGCGCGTCACCCTCCCAAACTGTGCAAACTCTTCGTCTCCTTGGTTCAGCAGCTCTCCAACCCGCACTCCCTGTCGACCTATCCTGGCGCTCCTTCGGCGCGGTCGATCCTTGGTGCAGTGGACGAGTTCCTACCGGTGCCGAGGCCAGACGCTCTTCTCACACTTCTCCGTACTCCAACTCGCTCACGACGGGTAACCTTACCCTGCTTCTCCACCACGTGTCGCGAACCGTTCCGGTAAGGGACGGTTAAGCGTCGTATGGAGCGGGTGAGTACTGGAGAGAAATAAACGGGTTGCAAAGCTAACAATCAATACACGCAAATGTAAAGACTATTGACTTGCTTGTTACCGGGCAAATTCACGACTGACTGCTTCCTTTCCTGACCTCGCTCGGCCAACCTGGCCTCATACCTTCCACTGATATGCAACCTACCACTCTGCTGCAGGCACTCGAACGTCGACATCGGGACGCCGTCGCCTTCACCCCTCCTGGCCTCGAGCCTTGGGCCGAGCCACCGCTGACACAGCTCCTCCAGCCTGCCATCCGTCCCGCCGCTCGTGCTCATCCGAGGGCGTCCGCGCAAATCTCCCACTGGAGCCAGCGGCGCCGAGCACGCATCCACTGAATGCGGGTATGGGACCCGGGTCGGCACCTCGTCCCAGTTAGGTTGGACAATCCATGAACCGCGGGTCGGCCCGGGTCGTCTGGGACGCGGCGGGCCCAAAGTCGTCTGCCAGTTGAGCCTCAAAGAGACGCTCTCGTAGAGCATCAGGCGACCACGGACGTTCCGAACCGTGCCCGAGACGGAAGCCACCGTGTCTCCCGATCTCACTCGGGACA
>JAABLK010000945.1:0-13387 GCA_012295415.1 Phytophthora chlamydospora | reverse complement strand
CCTCGTGTCAACCGCCCCTCTGGCTCACGGTCTCTCACTGAGGAAAATACCATCGAAGTGACAGACCATGAACAGATATCCACACGAGCGTGGTCGTCCTGGGCGGCGCGCCAGCCAGAATCGCAAAACTGCAATCCGCCTTCCTCGATTAGCGCACTTTCTCCGCCCCGTCGCATCTCCAACTGTCGGATCTCAATCCGGGTCCTTAGGAAAGCCGGCCTCACAACGCAAAAAGTTCACGCTGCAAGACATCATGAGCGGTCCTAGCGGCGACGGCGGTCGGGTGCCAACTGGCGGCGCTGCCCCACTCGGTACTGTGAACGACCAGGGTGGCTCTCCTTCGCAGAGTCACCCGTCGGATGCAGGCAGTGGCGGCGGCGACCGCGGCGCAACTTCCGACCCGCCTGTCGGCCAGAAGGACAGCGGCGGCAAGCCTGCCAGACGCCTCGAATAAGAAGTCCCCGGCTGAAGACAAGCCTCCGGCCAGCTCCACGCCTGCCAGCGCTCCCCCAAGCGATAGCTCTCTGGAAGAGAAGCGCCCTGTCGAGTCGAAGCCTCCCAGCGACGACGAAGAGCGCAAGGATGGCGACGACGACCACGGAAAGGCCGCCTCAAGCATCGTGCAGCCATCCAGGATGGTCATTCTCGATTCCGCGCTCATGGCGTCGCTGTTCCCAGAACCTGCGGCTCAGCGCTTCGCGGAACCCGTCACTCAGGATGCGAAACGGGCGGCCGAGACATTCTCGTCCCCGCCATTCAAGATGGACGCTCCCCCGGACTTCCGCGTCCGGAATACCACCTTCGTGGGCGTTCCCGCGCGACTCGCAGACGGTGGAGATGAAGCCTGCACTCTGGATGGCTTCGGCGGTCTCGAGGTCCTGGTGGGCGTTGAAGGCCTCACCGAGGACCACGTCAAGGAGACCAAGCGTCGCGTCGCTCCGAAAATTAAGACCGACCGCGAGCTCTTGCTCCCCCGCGATGACGATTCTGGGTTCCAGGCTGCTGGTCTCGAGGGGATGGTCAGCAGCATCGGCGGCAAGCGCCAGCTGGCCTCGCTGGTGCGTCTCTACGGCCTAGAAGATCTCGCTCGCAAGGTCTTCGACACGGCGACGCTCCTGAGTCGCACAATGGACCGGCTGAGTGCAGCCGAGGCCCAGCTCGCGTCATCGGGGATGGCCAACAGCCAGCAGCTTCTGGACCTCCAGGATGAACTCCGTGACGCCAAGTCTGGGCGGGCGGTGCTGGCCGAGTACTACGAGAGGCCCTTCCAGCACATCCTGGAGCGTTGCCAGCGAGAATCGGCGGAGCACAAGCGCGATTTCAAGCGCGCTGCCCAAGAGCACGAGCGCCAGGAACAAGCCTTGCGCGACCAGAATGACGACTTGCATCGCGAGGTCGAGGACCTCCAGGATCGCGTTCGCTCGCTTCAGGATCGCCTCTCCGCGGGTTCCCTCAACGTTGGCAAGGTGATGAACTTCCTGAATCGCCATCGCACGCAGGTGACTGGCAACTGGCCTCGCCTTCAAGGTCTCTTGGAGCACGCAAAGAATTTCCAGACGCCTCCGGCTGAATGGGTCACCCAAATCATGGTGACCGCGGCCGACGACTTCATGGCTGCTCCGGGGCCGTTCGTCGTCCAAGATGAAGGCAGCGCCGGGTCGGGCAACCAGGATGACCAGGGCAAAGGCCCCGATTCAGGCAGCGGGTCAAAGGACGAGCCGGTGGACGTCACGGAGGATTCCTCATCTCCACCGACGACGCCCCCGCCTCGCTCATCCAAGAAGTCAAGTCGTTTCAACAAGGCCACCCTGAAGAAGGAGCCACTCTCGACCCTGTGGGACACCGCCCTTCGGCCCGATCCGTACACGCCGATCTCCAAGGATGCTCGTGATCCTTGCATCCCTCCGGCGCGCTCAGAGAGTGAAGCACGCGCGTTGTTGGCAGAGCTGCCTATCGAGTGGAACAAGTTGCGGACGGATGTGCAACTCGTGATGATGGCCAACCACGATTACGAGACGGCATCCAAGATGGTCACCGAGGACAAGCCTCTGCACACGCTCTTCGATTCCCGGTCCTTGGTCACGATGCTGGCCAGGATGATGCACTGGAACGAGTTGGACGAGACACCCTGGGCCAAGTTTGTGCCTTCTTGGTACTACAAGAAAGCCGAGGCGCACCTGGACACCCTGGATGACGCTCCGGAATCTTGGTCGCCCTTGAACGACGGCGGTCTCCAAGATGCCGCCGAGCTCGAGGAGGCACTCCTTTCCCGGGTGGATGACACCCAGGATGACAAGGCCAAGGATGGCGACTTTCAAGCTGACTCTGACGGTGGCACCCCGGATCGTCGCACGACGCCTCCCCGCAAGGCCAAACGTCGCCAGTCTGTGTCGTCCAGCTCGGATGCACCCACGCCTACGCGTGCGAGCAAGAGGGTTCGTCCTTCGCAGCTGGCTCGACAGTCTTCGGTGGCGCGCAAGCAGTATCGCGAGCTGACGATTGTGGAGCTCCGGATCATCGAGGTTCCTGGTCATGGCATCTTCTCGTGGCGTCATTACGGGATTCTCATGCGCTTCCTCCCGGCCACCGCGAATGCGTAGGACCAGACGGCCGAGTTCCCGAATTACGGGCCGAACATCTCCACCAAGGAGGAAGCCGCCCCGCTGGTTGCTCGTTGGGATACCACTGCGATCCGGGAATTCCTGGATGACAAGCCTTGGGACGCGATGTACGAGAATCGCTCGCGATATCTCGTCATTCACAATGGCACCCTTGGGATGAGGAGGATCGCACCGGCCTGTACGAGATCGTCAAGTTCATGAGCGAACACCGTTGTGCCATCTGGCACATTGGTCACTGGTTCTGTGCTCCGCAGACCAAGGACAGCTGGACGTCGGCCTTCGTTGCTGAGCGCAAGAAGATGTGTGACTTCGCGCCGGAAGCACTACAAGGTCTTGGTGGACCGCCTCGTCGACAAGGGTCTTCAGGAGACGATCCTGGAAGAGCCTGGCGTCTGGACGATTCCTGCCAAGAGCTGCCCCTGGATCCTCATGGATCGGTCGCACACCAAGGATGACGGCACGCCGTACACCTTGAAAGATCAGCTCGCAATCCTGGATGCCCGGGAGCCGGCCCGCGCACAGTGGAACGCGTGCGCCACGGATGCCGACCGCGTCGCTCACCTGCCGCAGGGACTCCGGGACCTAGCCGTCGGCGTCGCCAAGTTGCCCAAGCACAAGATCTCCTCGCTGCACCAGTAGGCATCTTTGGTCCAGCCACGTAGGAGCCAGGATCACACACCACTCTGCATTTTGCTTGTTTTCATCTTGATCCTGCAGGTTACTCCCCATAAACGTGGCTCTTTGCATGTCCTCACTTCTCATTCTGGTTGCACCATTTCCACTATCTCCACTCGCTGATGGTCATCCCGAATTACACCATCACCATTCGCCGAGTCACCATTCACCGTTGACACTATTCCAGTTGCTCATCTCGAACGCCGCATGAACATCCAGGATGCCAACTAGTCACTCAGGGCCTCCATCGCGCCGGTGTCCTAGACAGCGCCTTCGCAGCCTCCATTCAGGGTAGACATCCACAATCAAAACATTTTCCTTCAGGTCACACTTGCGGCGGTCTGCATCATTCAAGTTGTCGTCATCCAGGATGGCTATAGCCTCGGATGATCGTCCCCAGCCTGCATAGCCTGGAAACGAGCCTTGGCTCTGGCACCTCGGTTGAACTCGTACAGCAGTGCACCGCAGTTGAGCTGTGACACGGGAATCCATTCTGGATCGTCGTACCCCTTCCACTTTACGAGGTATTCTCGTATGCGTCTGGCAGTGCGCGTCTTCTTGACCCAGCGTAAATCCAGGATGCTCTCGACTTCGTATTCGTCATTCTCGTTGTCCGGTTCCCAGCTGTCCTCAGGAAGCAACGCGGCATCAAAATCGTCGTCGTCATCCAGATCCAGCTCTTCAGTGGGTCGTTTCGGGAAGAGCGCGCGGGGCTTGAGCCTGCTGATGTACACCCAGGGATTCACACGATAACGCGTGCCGTCGATCTTGAGTTTCACTCGAAAGTCATCCAGGATTTCGTCAATCCTGAATGGCCCATGCCACATATGAGCAAGTTTCCGACTTAATCCTGGCTGCACCTTCGGAATATAGAGCCACACCGCATCGCCCTTCTCGAATCCTGACTTCAGGCGGTCGGAGAGTTCGCGCCACTTGCGCGTCTGCTCATCCGCGCGGACACGCTTTGCCTTCTTCTGGAGGTCTTCCGCACAAGCCAAAGCGTAGCTATAGTCACGCTGGAATTTCCGGCGCCACTCGTACGCTGTGCGCTCTGGCAGGCTGGATGGCTTGGGTCCCAGCATCGCGGAGATCGTTCCTTGGGCATCCCAGCCATGGACCAGGTAGAATGGAGTATCCAGGCGCGTCGCGTCGAATGAAGTGTTCAGAGCGAACATCAACCGTTCAGCATGGTCATCCTAGTCGGTCTGATCTGCCTCGGCGACGTAAGCCTTGACGCTGCGCATGACAGTCTGGACTGAGCGTTCCTGCTGGCCGTTGGCCTGAGGACGGTATGCCAGCGTTGCACGTTGACGGCTCCCCAGAAGCTCTCTGAACCGCCTGAAAACCTCGCTCATGAAGCGTGGGTCTTGATCGTGGCGTATCATCGAGGATGCACCGAAACTCCGGAACACGCGTTCCTCATACGCCTCGGCGACATCCTGGGCGGTCGCCGATCCCATGGGCTTACACATGACGTAGCCCGAGAATGTATCCTGGAAAAGAAGCAGGAACGTGTTTCCTCTAGCTGATTTGGGCATGTGCGTGACGAAATCCATCGACACCACCTCGAATGGCCTTCTGGGCTCAATGTTACCCGGTGATGGTCCAGGATTACGAGGTGCTCCCTTGCCGCTGGCACAATCCACGCATTCCTCCACGAATCTCTTCACGTCGGCGTACATACCGGTCCAGTAGAACTCAGAACGCAGCTTCTCGAAAGTCCGCGTGACACCCTGATGTCCACCTTGGTAATCCTCGTGGGCATAATGCAGCATGTCATTCTGGATGGACTTCGGGACGACTAGTCTTGGTTCATCTTCGGTGTCGCGTGGGCGATCGCGGGTGGAGCGTGCGAGGCGGTAGAGCACGTCGCGCTCATCCAGGATGTACAAGTCAGCTTCCTTGGCGATCTTCCGCAGGCGTCTCGGGGAGAATCCATCCAGATCACCATTCAGGAAGGCCTTGAGTTCCAGGATATGTTCTTCTTGATCCTGGTGCGCCTTAATGCGTCTCCATCGCTCAGCCTGGTACTCAAGAGGACCCATAGCAGGTCGTTCTTCAGCCGTCGCAGCCTCAGCCGCCCCAGCCCTAGTGAAGGCTGCCATTACTCGTGCTGCTGGCGTCAGTGGTGCAGATTCCGGTCCGGGCAGATGCCCTCCAGGGTCGTCATTCTGGATGGTACTTGGATCATTGTTCGTTTCTTCCTCTGTGTCATCCTGGATCACCACCGGCGGCTTCATCAACTGCTCGTGGATCTTGGACACGATCGCTAGGTGTCGCTTTTCGTCATCATCTTGAACGCCCCATGACTCTCCCAATGCAAGCGTCTTGGATGTCAGGTAGTCAGCGGACTGGTTATAGTCACGCTTGACGTGCACCAACTTCAGCGTCCTGAATTTATCCTTCAGCACTTCACACTCCGCCAGCTTGCGCTGCAGGTTGGGCTGATTGCAGTTGATCAGCCCTTGGACTTGCTGAATGACGATTCTGGAATCCCCCACGGCGACAAGATCCTCGACGCCTTGTTCCAACGCCATCTTCATGCCCTTGATCAAGCCATAGTATTCGGCATCGTTTACGGTGACGTCGTCCAGAATGAAGCCAGCACCCAGGATTGCAGCGAGACCATCCTCGTCGCGCTGTACCTTCCGGATATCCAGATCGTAATGCGAGAGCGCCACACCCCAGGGCACCGTACGGCCATCCGCCGTCTTGGATTTAATAACCCACTTCAGGACGGAGTACCTCGTGTAAACCACAAGCGGGCAACCCTCAATTAACGTCTTGAACACTCGGAGTACCCGCATCACCGCAATGACTTCTTTTTCCGCGATGTGGTAACGCAACTCGGCGTCATTCAGGACGCGCCCCGTGAATCGAACGGGCTGGATACGACCATCATGTTCTTGGCCGAGCACTGCGCCTGGTTGGCATGCGGAATGATCACGAAAGGTTTGCTCCGGTCTGGATGTCTGAGCATGGGCGTAGAAACAATCTTCCTTTTCAGGATGACGAAAGCCTCTTTAGCCCGGGTGAGATCACGGCCGGCCCTAACTTGATCGTCCGTGAGCTCATACAGGACTGCAGCCACTACCGGAAAATCCTCGATGAATTTGTGGTAGTAATTCAGGCTGCCCGGGAACGACTGAACTCCTTTCAGCGTCTTCAGGAACGGCAAATCCTGGATGCCCTTGGCGATCTTTGGCACAGCACGAATCCCTTCAGCACCGATCTCGTGAGACAGGTACGGGATGGTCTGCTTCCCGAATTCACTCTTGGGCAGACTCACCGAAATATTCCAGTACCGCAAACGGTAGAGAAGAGCATCCAGGTCGTCACACAGGTCATCCCAGGTCCCGGCTCCGTGAGCGATATCATCGATGTAGGAGCTGCGTCCTAGGACGGGACCCATCTGAGGTGGTGCAGGGATGTTTCTCTTGAGCACCGTCAATTGGTCAGTCAGCATCGGTAATTGACGATCCTGGATGTCACCTCCAAAATCATCATCTTGCCATCTTGGATCACCTTGACTCGGCTTTTGGGGGTCCAGTTTCAGGAAGTCCAGGACATCCTGATCCACGAGGCGCTCTTCCTCGGGTGGCAGCCGCACGAAACCCCACAGGCAGTTGTTGATCATGTGCTGATAGATCAGAGGCGCGTTCTTCAACCCGAACGGCATGCGTTCCCATTGGAAGTGGCCAAACGGGCAGACGAAAGCCGAGATCAGCTTGGCCCGCTCCGTCATCCTGACTGCCCAGAATCCACTCGCCATATCCAGGCTCATGAACCACATAGCACCCTCGAAGCCGATCAGGAGGTCGTCAATCAGGGGTAGTGGGTAATTGGAAAGCCGAATGAAGCCATTCACAATTCGATAGTCGATGCACATCCTGATATCCACGCCGTTCTTCTTGAGAACAATCACGATCGGAGACGCCCACGGTGATTCTGAGTGCCTGATCAAACCAGTCTCGAGTAACTTCTTCAACAACTCGTACACCTTGACCGCCAAATGCGGCGCGACTGATCTAGGACGCTGAGCCACCGGCTTTGCGTCCCCCGGAGCTGCGTTACCGTCGCCCAGGAAGATAGTCCGATGATGTTCCAGGATACCCTTGAGTCGACGATTCTGGGCGTCCGTAGTGACGCCTGGCTCGCCTATGTCGGCCTTCTCGAGGTCGCACACTGGATTCAGATCCTGCAATTCTGGAAGCATTGCCAGCTGGTCCCTCAATTGAGCCATCAGCTCACTTCCTTCGTGGATATACACTGCAGGTTCCAAGTCCAGGTCTTCAGCACTTATTCGCATGCAGCGCTCATACTCGTCTTCCAGCATTCTGACTGGCGTGCTCGCCATCGCAGAACTGGACCACTCGGGCCCCGGATCATGCTCGGCGTCATCCGGGATGACAACGGTCTCCGCATCCTGGATCACTGACTCATCTTTCACGCTGTCTGCATTCTCTCCAGGATCGGGCAAGGCCACTTCAGGCTCCACCGATTTCTTCATCCTGGATTCCACCAGATCATTCTGGGTGTCAACCTCGCTGACTGCCTCCGAACGGTTCGCAACTGGGACACACGGGTCGGGATCTTGACTCCCCGACTCAGATTCTTCCGAGATCGTAATCAGGAGTCGCCGAGGCTTCTCCTGTAGCTGCACCATCCTGACTTCACCAGTCTCCATCGGGGACTTCACCAGCAGTCTAGTCGGCCACGGATATTCACGATTCTGGACTGCAGGCGGCTCCCTGTCTCGCACAATCTGCTCAAACCGCTGAGCACGCAATCTTGCCTGCCGCGAGAGCGTATTCTCGAATATGAGTTGCTGCCACTCCATGTAACGTCGTGATCCTGGACGCACCAGACGTCCCGCACGCGGAAAGCCGTCCTTCTGGACGATTCGAGCGATGTCTGTCCGAGTGTCTATCCACACCTCGCGATTCGAGATGTTCACCACTTTCACCCCGGTAACCCAGGATTTCGCACCGTAGATGCGCTGGGTAACCCACCGGTCACCTCTGCCAGCCCAGACGACATCACGCAACGGATTTGCCTGACCGTAGCGAACCCTCACGGTAGCGCTCTCTCCGGGACGCAAATGCAGTCCTTCAGGAGGGCAAACCGAGAGATCCAAGGTCGGGTGCTTCCTGATGACGTCGCCATACATCAACACCGTCTCTTCACCCGGGAGGGCCACAAGGACATCCCGGATGCACAATCGTACTCCGGCATGGACCATGAAATCCATGCCCAGCAACGCATCCACACCTTCACCGATGTTCGTAACCCAGAGTTCCAGGACGTAAACAACCCGGTGACCCAGAGTCACTTTGACTTCAGCGCTTGCTGAGATGTACGTGGGTACACCTCCTAATCCAGACACCTTGATCCGCTTATGTGAGTTGATCTTCAGCTTGAGCCTACACACAAGGTCCAAACTGATCATGCTCACTGTCGCTCCGGTATCCAGAAGCACCTTCGCCCTGAGATTGTTGATCGCCCCATGAACCGTGGCAACTTGCCGACTTCCTTCTTCCGGATCATTTTCCGACCACCAGCCATACCGTTCTCCTGGATGCAACCTGAATTCAGGCGGTCCTTCAGGATCTGTAGGCAGCGGCGGTCTCGAGTTACAATCCGGGACTCCACAATCAGACGTAACGTCTTCGTCATTCAGGAAAGTCATGCATTGTTGGTTATCTTGGTTCTTGGTTCTCAATTCAGGGCCGACGTACGCTAGGACGCACAATTCTGAGGGTCTTCTCTGCCCGACGCGTACCGAGTCCCCACTCGGCGGGCTTAGTGGTTTAACTGCTCTCCCCCAGAATTGGCCTTGCCACCCAGGATCGCATCCCGAATGTGACTTGGCAGGTCCGGCAAGTCGCCTTCGTCAATCATCTTTCGAAGATCCTGGAACGCCTTCCAATCTTCACACCGTCCATCGTGATACTGCTTGCACCTGACGCACGGGTTGGTCTTGCATTCCTCCGTCGAGTGACCTCGGCGGTTGCAACGGCCACAAACACGCATCTGGAAGCAATTTTCAGCTTTGTGTCCCCACTTGCCGCAGTCGTCACAGAGCTCGTTGCGATCCGGGTTGTCACGCGGTGGGAACGGCCTTGGTGGAGGTTGTCCCGAAGCACCATTCTGGTTGGCGCGTTGATGCGGCCAGCCCACGTTACCCATGATTCGGTAGACCTCGTGAAGGAGCTCTTCGCGCGTCATAACGACACTGTCCGATCCGGCATCTTGGTTGGCCGCGACTTGGCTATCCTGAATTTCCGCTGACGATTCAGGGTGGTCGTCATGTTCTTGATCCACACCTTCATCATCCTGGGCAACATACGCCCGGTCGTTACGCTTGGGCTTATAGTTCCTGATGACATTGTCAGCTCGGGTGTCCCTGGCTTGCGGCGCACGATTCTGGCGTCTGCCACCCTGGATTTCTTCTCGCTGCTTCAGGATGTACTCCAGGTCGGACATGTTGCGGAACCGCTGGCTCTGCAGCGTTGACTTGAGCTGGTCATCGTGGAGGTTCTTCAGGAAACGCTTGATATGGCGCTCTCGATCGGACTTCCTGAATCGCAGACCCGCATGCTCGGCACCTAGATTCAGGCGGTACAGGAACGCCAGGGGCGTCTCTTCCCTGTATTGAGACATGGTGTAGTAGCGCTCCAGGTCGTCAACCTTGGACTTGCAGTACTCGCGCTTGAAAGCCTTCTCGAGCTTCTTCCAGTCACTGCGCACCGACTTCCTGAGTTGCCCTCGCCAATTCCGGACGGCGGGCGACATCTTGATCTTCAATTCGTACATCTTGGATTCGTCGGTCCAGCCACCTTGGACGGCCATATTCAGGAAGCGCTCATACCAGCGACGACGAGCGATAAGTGAAGCGTGCTCGTTGAAGTCTTCCAACGTGCTCGAATTCACATACGGTCGGAAGGTCAGGATCGACGTGCCATTCTGGACGGTCGTCGTTGCGGCAGTGTTGGTCGGGACATCAAGGGAGCTATCCGAGTCTCCATCGCTCGAGTCATGGTCGCTGGACTCGGGGTCCGAGTCCGAAGGCTCACCGTCACGACTGGAACGCTTCTTGTGGGCGCTTTTCTTCGCCAGCTTCTTGTCGTCGACCTTCGGCGCGCTAGAGCTTGCTTCAGGCTTCCGCTCCGGCACCTTGGACACCTTCGAGTCGGGAGTCCTGGATAATACCTCAGTCTTGACCACAGGCTCCTTCTTGATTCCAGGCGCAGTGCCAAAAGCGACCTTGAGCTGAGCTGCTGGAAGATCGCTGACCTTCGACGGCGCTGGATTTTTCTGCCGATCACTTGCGTGTCCCATGTTTACGCCACTAGATTTAGTGGGTGCAGTTGCCGAATCAGAGGTGGATCCAGCCGGAGTTGCTGAATCCGGACCGGTCGACCCTTTGGCGTTGGACAATGTTGCTGGAATGTTGCGCGAGCTAGTTCCTGGAACGTTCCTGAGACTCAGGATGGTCGCGTGGTCTTTTCGGCGGGCTTCTTCCAGGATCTGCACTTTCTGCTGGAAAGCATTCAGGGTTTCCTGGAGACTCGAAGCCCACGCCGCCTTCTCCGCCGCGACATCAGCCTGGAACTGCTGAAGACGCTTCTCGAAGTCCGCGTTGGCGGCCTCCTGCGCGCGTTGTGCTGCCTCCATTCTGGCTGCTTCGACGTCCTCGAGACTCGGGGACTGCTGGACCACGGGTGCCGGTGGCGGCACCTGCGGGGGCTTCATTCTGGATTCCAGCTCGCGTCGAAGTCGTTCCTCCTGCGCGGCAGTCTGAGTGGCGAGCGTCTGGATAGCCTGGAAGGCTTGACGCTGGACTCGTCCTGCTTTGACTCCATCCTGGACAACGCCTCCTGGGTCGTTCTCATTCAGGGCAACCTGACTTGCGCCAGACATTGCCGATCGTGCTGAGCGTCCAGAATGACCCGAGCGCTCGGACTTGATCGAACGACTCGGGGACCGGTGCTTCCTGGAGGACCGACCATGGCGCTTGGACCTTTGACGTCGGCGTCGACGGTCATCTTCCGAGCTGGACTCGCTGGACGACTCGCTTGGGCTCGACACCCTGGATCGCGCATGTCTTCGCGACGTTCTCGACCGATGGCTACTCCGAATGCTCGCACGACCCGACTCCGCCATAACAACATCGTCTAGGTCTGCGCGCAATGGTGGCCTCGGCAGCGCAGTCTGCGTGATCTGAACACCCATGCCTCCGACATCCTGGATTGCGGCACCGCCACCCTGGGCGGCCATCACCATTCCGGTTGCGCCGGCGTATGGCATGTGCGCTGCGCCTCCGGCGGACCACATTGAGGATGACGACGACGAGTGTCTCCCGGATGATCGCGATTCAGACGTCCTGCTGCGGTTGGACTCTTCGGAATCCATAGCAGACTGCCCAAAGATGTCGGAGCTACGTCGTGATTCTGCATCCTGGGAAACCGACATTCGGTCACTCGGGTTGGACGCATCCTGACTCAATCGAGCAGACGAGTGGATCGACAACAGCGATCCCAAGGACGGCACCGGCGACGGTCGAAGATATGGGCGCTTCGATTCAGGTTCCCCGGTGTATGAACTCGTAGGGCTACGAGTCGGCCGGAGACCTGCCACCCTGAGATTCAGGATGTATTCACGCCCCAGCATCTCGGCTTCGTACGGCGTCATGAATAGATCACCATCTTGATCCTCAGCCTTGATGTCTTGCACACCTTCTTCATTCTGGCTGTACGTCAATGCCAGCGTCTCCACCGCTGTCGCAATCCTGGATGGCACTCCCGTGGTGACGGTACGCCACTCCAGGAGCTCCACAGCAAGCAAGTGTTGAAGTGTTTCGGTCACACTGCGCACCATGGACGGGTTCATTCTGGATGCCTGAGCGCGGAACCACTCGGGGACGAGGTTGCGAAACTTGAATCCAGCCTCGGAGAACAACGTCTGGAGCAGCGTCGCACACTCTCGCGCAGACAGCATGTTCGGAGACACCACGATTCCCGCGATGTCGTTGGCCATGTTGGGACTCAGCCTCACGAGTTGCCATTCGGCGATCCACGATTCTGGATGGCGGGCATCCGACATCCTGGATGACACAAACTCGGTCGTGGCTGTCATCGCAACCCACCACTTGCTGAAGTCTGGAACGGGAACTGGCCAGTCATAGTGCACTGCCGGGGAAGCAACATACTCATCGACGACGCGCTCCCAGCGAGTGACTTGTTCAGCCACATACACCTTGGCTTGCTCCACACCCATCCACTCGTGGCCAGCCCCAGACACATCCAGGGTCAGGTCCACATCAATTCTGGATGGCGGAACCACGGGTGCGCTCTCACGACTTGGCGGCGGCACGTCTTGATCGGGCGGCGACTCAGTCTTCACATGCGAGGGCGCAGCAGCGATATCCTCCAGCACCGATTCTTCAGTCACGGCCGACAGCGGGCCCTCACGCTTGATAGTGGGCGCCTCATCCAGGATGGCGTCCGTTGTCGGGCGCTTCTCCTCAACGTCCGGGTCGTCATCCAAGACGACGACTTCATGAACATCTTGACTCGGCTGCGGCGGTTCCGTAGTTCCACTTACAGCCGAGGGCTCAACCTCAGCGGCGCCTCCCACAGACGCCCGGGCGGGTGCATCCTGAATGGACACACCCTCAGCCTCCACACTCGTCACCGAGCTGGAGTTCTTCACGGAGTCACCCGACACCTTCCCACTCGAACCATCCTCAGCTTCAGCATCCAGGATTGCATGGTGCGCATCCTGGGTAGCCGGCCCCGATTCAGGCTGGTCTTGGGCGTCTTGCGACTCCTTCTCCTTCTGCTCCTTGGCAGCCTTGCGCTTCGCAGCGCTGGCCTGACGACGCTCCTTTTTCAACTCATCCAGAGTCTTCGTCTCTTCAGGCGGCAAACCTTGAGCCCGACGCGATTGTCGTTGCGCTTGACCGCGCCCTTGACTCCCACGTCCTCCTTCGCGCGTGCTCTCTGTTCCAGCCATAACCCCTTAAATCAGTCGGTTAGTAGCTCTCAGCACCCCTTACAATTCAAATCAATACAAACGGTCAAAACCCT
>JAABLK010000944.1:0-13427 GCA_012295415.1 Phytophthora chlamydospora | reverse complement strand
GGCATGCTGGCTTCAGCGACCAATATCCTTGTCTTCCCCACCTTGTCGAGCGTGTCGAACGAAGGTAATCGACCGTATAAATATTCGTTTTTGATTGGCGGAGAGGCCGGATTGATTAATAAAGTATCTGCTGTAAAAGACACAGGCAACATCACGACAGGTTTCTATGCAATCCGTACAGGTATTATATCTGACAGGTTCAGTAACCATAGTTATTATGGAGCATGTGGGTATAGATATAAATCTATACAGTATATACTGGTGTATAGACGTTCCGCCCCAACTACTCTGGATAAAATCCAGAGAACACCACATAGCCGATTTTCGGGAATGGTGACACTCTCTTCTCTGATTGGCTGGATAAAGTGGTGTTATCCACACCACTTAGTGGCGAAATTCCACGTCTTTCACGTCGTTTTTTGGGCCGTTTGAAGCGGCGCGAGCACAGCTCCACAGGATCTCACTTCGCTTCTTGCCCGCGTCAGCTTCAGCTTCTGCCAATGCTCGCCGGCCGCCGCAGCCTCCTACTCTCCGCCATGGGCGCCTCCTCGTCACGTGCGCTGTCGACGGCCAATGTGGCCAAGCGCGTGGTGGTCGTGGATGGCGTGCGCCTGCCGTTTGCCAAGTCGGGCACCGTCTACAAGGACGTGATCGCCTACGACATGATGCGCGACGCCTTCAAGGGGCTCATCAACAAGACGGCCATCGACCCCAAGAGCATCGACTACGTGCTGGCCGGCACGGTCATCCAGGAGGTCGGCACGTCCAACATCGCGCGCGAAGCAGCGCTGGGCGCCGGCATCCCCAAGGAAGTACCGGCGCACACGGTCACGCAGGCCTGCATCTCGTCCAGCCAGGCCATCTGCGCTGGTGCCGAGAAGATCCTGTCGGGCCACGCCGAAATCGTGCTGGCCGGCGGCGTCGAGACCTTCTCGGATGTTCCTATCCGCTTCTCCAAGCCCATCCGGGAGCGGCTCATCAACGCCCCCAAGGCCATGAAAAAGGGCCCCATGGGCGTGCTCAAGCTGCTGCAGGGCCTCAAGCTCTCGGACTTCGCGCCCGTGGCACCGGCCATCCAGAACTTCCACACGAGGGAGATCATGGGCTCGTCCAGCGACCGGCTGGCCACCAGGTTCGGCGTCACCAGGCAGGAGATGGACCAGTACACTATTGACGCCCACCAGAAGGCTTACCGCGCCCACGTCGAGGGCAAGTACAAGGGTGAGATCCTGTCGTACAAGGGCAGCACGGAGGAGAACGGCGTGAACCCCAACTCAACGCTCGAGAAGATCTCGACACTCAAGCCTGCCTTCGTCAAGCCGCACGGCACCCATACGGCGGCCAACTCGTCGTTCCTGACGGACGGCGCTGCTGCCACGCTCATCATGTCGGAGGAGAAGGCTCTCGAGCTGGGGTACACGCCCAAGTCGGTGCTCAAGGACTGGCTGTTCGTGGGCGTGGACCCGTTCGAGACGTTGCTGCTGGGCCCGGCCTTCGGCATCCAGCAAATCCTGGCCAAGAACAAGTTGAAGTTGAGCGACATCGACTACTTCGAGATCCACGAGGCCTTCGCGGGCCAAGTGCTGGCCAACTTGAACGCGCTGGCGGAGCCAAAGTACTGCAAGGAGCTCTTCGGGATGGATGAGGCTATTGGCCGCGTGCCGTCGGAGAAGCTCAACACGTGGGGCGGCTCGCTGGCGCTCGGACACCCGTTCGGCGCCACGGGCAGCAGATTAGTCAACACGGCGTCCAACAAGCTGCAGAAGGAGGGCGGCAAGTACGCACTGCTGGCAGCTTGCGCAGACAGCGGCCTCGCGTACGTCGGCTTGATCGAGAACTACAAGAAATAAGCAGGCGAGCGGCGCAGAAAGAAATGCCCGGACCTTGCTGTGCAGCAACCTCCTTCCAGCTCTAAGTGAACGAATAAACCATCGACCAACATTAGCACCACTTCCTGAAGCACGTTAGCCCTGCTCCATGAGCAAAGTAGGGTTTCTTTTTCGAAGCGATATATGATTGCAAAGGTATCTATAGTTATAAACGGCAATTAGACGAGCAGCACGGCGTTGATGCAGCCATCGTTCTCCGGCACGTTCGTGATCTGGGCGTACTTGCCCCACACGACCTTGCCCGACGTGGTGACCAGGCCGAGCTCGCTCACGTTCACCTCGATGATGGTACCCTTGGTCATGACGCCCAACTGCGTGTAGAGCGGACTCTGCGGGTTCTTCTTGACGCCCAAGATGTCGAGCTGGAACGTGGTCTTGAGCTCCGGGTGCGTGACGTGCGCCTTCTTGAAACGCATGGCGCTCGGGCGGATGAAGCGCTCGTACTTTGGCGGCTTGCGCGTAAAGTTCTCGCCCACGAACGTGGCCTTGGTGATCATGCGCTTCCACGCCTTGTTGCGGCGCTTGCCCGACCGCAACACCTTGAACATCTCGTCGTCGGCAATGGGTTTGACCTTGGGGATCGGCACGTCCCACTTACCGGCCTTCTCCTTTCGTTTCTGCTTGACAGTGTTGCTCAGCACCTTGGCGCGCGAGACGCCCTCGCGGTCCAGCAGGTAGGACGGTACGGCACCGTCTGGGATCTCGTCGTCGTTGGCGTGCTTGTTGGTGCGCTCGTTGTGCAGCGCCAGCGTCTTCTTCATAGCCGCCTTCTCCTTGAAGCGCTTCTGGTTGTACAGCTTGGCGCGCAGGCCATGCACCTTCTGGGCGAACTGCGAGCGGCGGTGGACCTCACGGGCCTCTTTCTTGCGCTTCTTCTCGGCGGCGTCCATGCGCACGCCGTGGCGCTTGCGGTGCATCTCCATATGCTCATGCTGCGGCATCTTGGCTGGAAAGTCGCGCGCACAAAGCTCTCACACTACGGTAGCTGTCTGTGTTGTCTTCTTGCCTCGCGGGTCCTTTCGGAGCTGAACGTTCGAGCGGCTCGTCGGGAAAAAGCGCTTGAGTGGTGGCCAGTCAAACCGGTGCCCGTCAGTAAGTTTCAACCCCGCAAGAAGGACAGGGGCCAATTGACAAATGCGGGGGACATTTTTTCATGATTAATGTGCGGCACACAAAGTCTCACGTCAAAAAGGTCGGCGTGTCATACCGAGAGCTGCTTGGAGTCGACGAGATCATGCTCCGCAAGGTGATGCAGCGCGCCGTCGCGGCCCGGACGACGCAGCTGCGTGCGTTTTCCACGATCCGAGCCAAGTCGACCTTCGCCGTCGCGGACGAGCGCGAGCCTTTCAACCCGTTCGAGGTGCAGCCGGGATGTCTCCAACCTGGTACGGGTGACTCGTCGGGGGATCTTGGGGCTGGGATGCACAGAGCTAATGTTACAGGCTATTGTGATGCTATATAGGACTGCCGGCCACCGATTTCCAGGATCGGCGGGCCAAGCTGTTCGCCACGATGCCCGACAACTCGGCGCTCATCACTAACGCTGCCGAGGTCAAGTACATGACGCACGACATCCCGTGGGAGTTCCATCAGAACGCCAACTTCATGTACCTCACGGGGCTGGAGGAGCCCGACGCACACGCCGTGTTGCTAAAAAGCAATGGCAAGTGCTCTTTCGTGCTCTTCGTGCGTCCTCGGGACCCGCACAGGTGCGTCGGGGTTGCTTGTTGAAGCTCAGTGATGTGTAGTTGACCGTGTGCGATGCAGTGAGCAATGGGACGGCGCTCGTATCGGGCTGGACGGCGCCAAAGATCGGTACTTGGCGGACGACGCCTTCCAGCTGACGGATCTGAACCCGGCCATGCACAAGCTGCTGTCTGGTGTGGACAAGATCTTCGTGCTCAAGCCTGACGGAGGCAGGTACGCGCCCAGCTTCGTCGAAGCGACGAAAGGCTATCACAGCAAGTTCTTCGCCGGAGATTTCCTGGTCGAGCAGCTTCGTGTGGTCAAGTCGGAGAATGAGCTCAACCGCATGCGCTTTGCGGCGGACATTGGCTGCCAAGGATTCATCGACATGATGAAGAACACGCGTCCCGGCATGTCGGAGCTTGCGCTGGGCTCGACTTTTGAGGGATCCGTCAAAAACAACGGGGCGCTTTGGAACGCGTTCCCCAACGTTGTGGGGTCGGGATCCAATGCTGCCGTGATTCACTACTTGGCCAAGCGCGACTTGCTCCGCGAACACGACTTGGTGCTCGTAGACTCGGGATGCGAAGTTGCTGGCGGCTATGCCAGCGACATCACGCGTACGTGGCCTGTGGGTGGAGAGTTATCGTCTGGCCAGGTGACGATGTACGAGTTCGTTCTCGACGTCCAGAAGAAGTGCATCGAGCACTTGCGAGCCAAGATTGAGGCGAAGGAGTCGATCAGCCTGAACGAGCTGCACGACTACTCCGTGGACATTATGATGAAGCAGATGCTTGATCTCGGGATCCTGAAAAACAAGGGCGGCCCGTTCTCTCGTTCAGCGCTTCGCGAGTTCCAGAAGTATAACCCGACGCACATCGGTCACTTCCTGGGCATGGATACTCACGACACCCCGCACATTACGCGCGGAGGGCAGCTTGTACCAGGCATGGTAGTGACCGTGGAGCCGGGTATTTACTTGCCGAAGAGCGACTTTGATCTGCCCGAGGAATTCCGTGGGATTGGGATCCGTATCGAGGATGATGTTGTGGTACGTAGTGGAATGGATGAGATACTTGACACTGGAAGCTGTTCAATCACTAACCTTTTTCCTCTGAAACAGATTACGGAGACGGGAATAGAGGTTACGACGTCGAAGGTGCCGAAGGAGCTGCAGGCGATGGAGGCTTTGCGCTATGAGTAATCTGCGTCGTTGAAGACTTATGCTGCGGCAGTAATACCTTCACGTTGGTTGAGTGCTGACACTTTTGCCGGCGACGTTGACATCACCGGGAAAAATACTATATTGCTTCACGTATCAGGATCCGATTTGCTCCATTCTCGCAAAACGTTGTAGTGGAGCTCATTGAAGTCCTCGTACTCTTGTCTGTGTGATGCATGACGGAACGACAGTCAGCACGGCGCAAGGGTCCACAAAAAGTGTTGTAGATGAACGAACCGGAGTTGGGCTATACGCGTCGCTTTCTCCAGTCGCGGTAAACTGGACAGTAAGATCAATTGCTCGTTTGGCTCCTTTGCTTCAGCTGCTGCAGCAGTCACTTGAACCTGCAGTACATGAACCGTTCGAGTTAGAGACAATGGCTTTGCACCAGACGACACAATTCAAGTACCTTGTTCGGTGGATTGGCTGCAGATGGGGATGGTGGACGCGCCGTGTCTGCACTATCTTCATGCTGTGTGCGAGGACGAACTCGACCACGTCGACGCTTGTCGCCTGTTTGCTCGGGTACTGATGAAGGTAAAGCAGTTGCAGCTTGAGACTGCGGTTTTGTTTGCGCTTGACTAGCAGAGGTTGGTTCATCGACGCGGATGGTCGTTACATGAGGAGGCTGTGCAACAGCAGAAGAGGGCTCTCTGGCATGTTTCGCTTTGACAAGTACGCAGCGGAGTCGTCGGTCATCGTTTTCCAGTGGCGAAAGTATCAAGAGCTGCCCGTCTGGAAGCAAAGCCACTCCAGCCTGACGGTATCGCATAGCCGTACCGCATTGCAGAAATCACAAGTCAGTTAATATCTCACCAACCACCAGACAATTCTTGCATTTTGCCGTACCCGTTGCCGGACTTTCAGGTACTTGGCGAAGTCCTCGAACGGAGCGATGTCTCCATGCGTCGCTGGCACCACAACCGTCTGCGGCGGCTGCTTTCAACAACCACCACACAAAATCACAAGAGCAGTCAGACTGTAATGCTTCACTCGCTCAATCTCAAGTTTGCTAGCCTGCTCGTACATGTTGCCTGCACCACACAATGAGCTTGTCCACTTCCGCGTAGTCCAGACGCTTGACCACATCGACGGCTCTGAGTCTGGGGAGATAAAAGGTGGTCACTCACAGCGTCAGCAGCTGCGTTTCCAATTACCCCGGTGATCTACGCGCCGCACCGCCGAAAAGGAAGCGAGAGCAACTCAAAGCTTTGTCTCGCACTCCTCCTTTCACCGCGCTTACAGCCGCTACCTACTCACCGCAGCGCTTCCAACGCGTCCAGCTGCACCGTCGGATACGGCTGCGACTGTGCGGCGTCCGCTACAGCCACGCAGTCGAAGAGGAACCTGGACGACTTGTGCACGCTGAAGGCCACCATTGCCCCCGCTGTCAACTGTCATGTGAACCCTGACTACCCTCTTCACATGCCATGCCATTTTTAACCAATGGTGTGGTATAGCCATGTTATTTTCACCCAATGGCGGCGTTTCCCGCGATAAAGTGCGTCACACTTGAACCGGAGACCATGGCTCGGATCCAGCGCCTGAGCCCGGACGTGGTGAACCGCATCGCGGCCGGAGAGGTGGTGCACAGACCCGCCAACGCCGTCAAAGAGCTACTGGAGAACGCGCTGGACGCAGGTGCCACCCACGTGGCCGTGACTGTGAGCCAGGGTGGCCTCAAGCTGCTGCAAATCCAGGACAACGGCCGCGGCATACAGCGCCAGGACTTGGACATCGTGTGCGAGCGTTTCACCACAAGTAAACTCAAGAGCTTTGAGGATCTGAAAGAGATCACGAGCTTTGGCTTCCGCGGAGAAGCGCTGGCCAGCATCTCGCATGTAGCGCACGTGACCATCACGTCCAGAACGGCGGATCAGCCCTGCGCCTACAAGTGCGTTTCAGTTGCTGCAATACAGAGGACGGAGGGGTGTTGACTGTTGAAATGGTAATGCAGGGCGTCGTATCGGGACGGGAAGCTGGTGGCGAAGAAGCCCGGGGAGTCCAAGGACCCCAAGCCGTGCGCCGGAAAGAACGGCACGCTGATTGTGGTATGGCGGTTTGAGGTTGGTTGAAGAGGGGAAAAAATGGTGCTGAGTGGGGCCCTTGTTGTGCAGGTGGAGGATTTGTTTTACAACCTGAGCACGAGGAAGCAGGCCCTGAAGAACGCGTCGGAACAGTATAGCCGCATCTTGGATGTCGTGCAGAAGTACGCGGTGCACTTCGGTGCGAAAGGAGTGGGCTTCGTATGCAAGAAGGTGTGGGATATGAATGATGTCGATGCTTTACGAAAAACCTTTTTTTCTTTCTTTCATATGCTGATCTTTCTTGTGTGCGTTTACTTGCGTCTTCCAGCATCGCG
The DNA here is from genome assembly GCA_012295415.1 of Phytophthora chlamydospora. Lineage (NCBI taxonomy): Eukaryota > Oomycota > Peronosporomycetes > Peronosporales > Peronosporaceae > Phytophthora > Phytophthora chlamydospora. The sequence continues at coordinate 6,268 of JAABLK010000944.1, read as the reverse complement.
AGGCCTCGTGCGGTGTCAACACGGCCCAGAGCTCGTCGCAGTTGGACGCCATCCGCACAATCTACGGCAGCAAGCTTGCAAGTGAGCTCACAACTTTCGAGCACGTTCGAGATGCGACAGCCGCAGGATCAATGGACCTACAACGCACAGTCCATGGATACATCAGCAACGCCAACTATCAGTAAGTTTCCGATGAGATGTGGTTGTGAAATTGCTGGTTGCGCTAACCTGTGCAAATGCTTTGTTGTGACGTATTGCAGTCTGAGAAAAAGCAACTTTATCCTCTTCATCAACGACCGGCTTGTCGAATGCCCGGCACTCAAGCGCGCCTGTGAGTACGTTTACTCGCTGTATTTACCCAAGAACAGCCACCCGTTTGTATATTTGAGCATGGAGCTCCCGCCTCGCAACATTGATGTGAACGTTCACCCGACGAAGCGAGAGGTACGCATTGGTTTTCGTCTTCGTGGCGAACGAGATCAAGAACTCAGACGTTATTGATGTCGATGGTACGATAGGTCCACTTCCTGCACGAGGAAGATATCGTCGACTCAATTAGCCAGGCGATCGAAAAGCGGTTGAAAGGAAGCAACGAAAGCCGCAGCTTTTCCGTCCAGCCGATCACAGCTATGCTGGGGGCCACTTCAACAGGCAACGGCGACGTATCTTCAAAGCAGCGCAGGCGTGAGAGCGTCATGGAGGAAGAAGAGAAAAAAGATGAATCGAGTGATGAGGAAGCCAAGAAGGGCGAGAGTGACAGCGAAGATGAAGCCAACCGATCTGTCGACTCGATCGAGATCGACCTGAGCCAAAAGCAGCCTCCACCGTCCAAGAAATACCAGCCAGCATTGGTAAGCGTTGAGTTTCGATACTGTCCTGCTCCTCAGCGTCGTGCTCACCGCACAAAATGTTTTCTTGGTGTGGTAAATACGGCAGGCACCTCAGCGCCTCGTACGAACGGACCATCGCTCGAACACGATCGACAAGTACTGCTTCCTCGAGTCTCAGCGGACTCAATTGTCGCAGCTATCGCAGTCCAGCTCCCAAGATAATGCAGAAGACCGCGACGCCAGTCCAGACAGGACTTCAAAGCAGACCGGCTCGGTTGAAAGTGACCCCAGCAGCGCAGCAAGGACGTTCAACCCGAGGAAGAGGAAGCTGTCTGAAACTCAATCCAGCCAAGGTACGCACCTGCGCCCTGTATTTGCAAGCAAGTGGCCGTCCATCTAACGTCATGCATTGCGAACGAGCAGAACCTGAGCCCGAGGGTGAAGACGACCGCCGCGGAAGTCTGGAAGCCACGCAGAGCCCGCAGATGCTCTCGAGCGTCCAGAACTTGCTGAGCTCGATGCGGCAAAAGAAAAACAAGGCGCTTGGACGGGTAAGAGCTGCGAACCCTTGAGCCAGCGTACTGGGATGCTAACCATTACGCTTGCTGGTCTGTGGGTGTCAGCTTTTCCGCGAGCACAGCTTCGTGGGCGTCGTTGACAAGCAGTTCTCGCTGGTGCAATACCGCACGAAGCTGTACATCGTGCGGCACGACGAGATCGCCTTCCATGTGTTCTACCAGCAGGCGCTGCTCCAGTTCGCCGAGACGCGGGCGATCACTCTTCAGACGCCGTTTCCGATCCATGACTTGGTGCTCGAGGCACTCAAGAACCCTCGCAACGGCTACGACGAAGAGGATGGCCCAAGAGAGCAGCTCGCGGACGAGATCAAGACGCTGCTGATCGCCAACGGCCCCATGCTGTCCGAGTACTTTTCGCTGGACATTGACTCGCAGGGCATGCTGCGCACGCTGCCGCAGCTGCTGCCCGACCACGAGCCGTCGATCCACTCACTACCCGAGTTCGTGTTCCACCTGGCCACCGACGTGAACTGGGAAGAAGAGGAGCCGTGCTTCGAGAGCGTGGCGCAGGTGCTGGCCCGCTGGTACGGCGAGATGCGGTACCCGGGCAACGCCGAGCGCGAGGCGCTGGTGCTGGAGCACGTGCTGTTCCCGGCCACCAAGGCTGCGGGTTTCTGCCCGCCCAACGAGCTCAACGACGCGCAGCTCATCACGCCCGTGGCCTGCCTCACCAACCTGTACAAGATCTTCGAGCGCTGCTAAGGCAAGTCCACACACGTCACATACGCCTGTCCGGCCCATGCGCGACTCAGAAGCGTGAAAGATACTTTGGCCAGATGTGGGGTGCCTTGAGCCATTGGTGGCCACGTGAAGCCCAGCTGGACGTGGTGTCCCTAGCGTCCACGCCTCAAGTCAAGTGGCTGGAATCCCATTTAGCCGTACAGTTCCGCGCCAGCTGGTACGGAGCTCAATTTCAAGATAATAATCAAACTGCACAGTCATTCCAGTACGTCACACTTGCTTTCACTATCCTTCTTGGGGGTCTCTCCCAGCATCAACTCGACGAAATAGGAGACGACGCTTTGGCTCCCCCCAAGACGACACTCTTCGCCCCGCCGCTTTACCATGAACGGCAACAAGGCGCACTCGGTTCACTTCGACCCGTCGGTGCGGGCCGACCCGGACAGCGGCCGCTCCACCGCCAGCGCCCCTAGCGCACCACCGGCCAACGTGGCCGCGCCTCCGGCCAAGCGCAACTCGGTCGTGCGCAAGATCCTGCTGCAGACCATGGGCGAGCACTACGAGGACACGACGCTGCCGGCCGTGCAGAGCTTCGTGGCCAGCGTGGAGAACTATTGCGCATCCTCCGAGAGCCTGGCCAGTCTGGGTAAGTCGCTGTACACGTCGCCCGCGCTGGTCTTCGTGGTGGACGACGTCATGCGCGTCATCCTGTGGAACGACTGCGCCGTGCAGCTCAGCGGCTACGCGCGCGAAGACATGGCCGGCCGCAACCTGCTGAAAGATCTGCCCTACCTGGTGCCTCCCACGACGGCCAAGGTGCTGGCCGACGCGCTGGCCCACTGTGTGCGCGGCGCACCCGTGGCCAGCGTCATGTTGGAGTTCACGAGCAGAGACCAGGCTAAGATCACGCTGCTGGGCTCATGCACCCCACTGGTGGGCAACCCAGTGGGCCCAGGGATGCTGGTGGTGGCCCAGGACTTGACCCACTTGCCATTCGCTATGGTGGACAAGAAGGCGCTGGCCGAGACCCCCGCCGTGCTGGACCAGAACCAAGGAACACGTACGTTGAGAGAGTTGGAAGAGAGGAGATTAAGGTGCTGATGTTGCTTTGTGTGTGGACAGCTTCGGAGACGCAGGTGGTTGTTGCTGCGACGACGGTGGTGCCTCCTGTGCAGGTGGCTGTGCAGAATGCTGCTCCTGTGCCTGCTGCAGCGCCGGCGGTTGTTGCGTCGAATGCGTCAACGATCCCTGGATGGAGTGAGATCGCGCCCAACTACTCCATTGAGTGCGTGCTCGGACAGGGAAGCTACGGCCAAGTGGTGCGCTGCAAGCACCTGCCGACAGGGGAGATCGTGGCCATCAAGAAAATCCAGAACGTGTTCTCGGACCCCATCGACGCCAAGCGCATTCTCCGTGAATTGTGCATCCTGCGCCAGCTGCGGCATCCTAACATTGTGCAAATTCGGGAAATCATCGCGCCACTCGACATGGACCATTTCCAGGACCTCTTCGTGGTGTTTGAGTACCTGCCGTCCGACCTGGAGAAGCTGCTCCATTCACCGCAGTTCTTGACGGCCGAGCACCTGCGCTGGTTACTGCTGGATCTCCTCAAGGCTCTGAAGTACATGCACTCGGCGGAGATTGTGCACCGCGATCTCAAGCCGGCCAATGTGCTGCTGAACCTGTCGCCTGTCGCGATCAAAATTTGCGACTTTGGCCTGGCGCGTGGACTTTCGTCGTCGGCGTCCACAACAGGACGCAAGCGGAAGCGTCTGGGCGATGGCTCCACCCCGGACGAAAGCACACTTCAAGGTATTGGCGTACACCCTCGTACTCCGGCACGTCGTATTCAACGCCAACTCACAGAACACGTGGTCACACGCTGGTACCGAGCGCCGGAGATTATCTTCCGCGACCACGACTACTCCGCTGCTATCGACGTGTGGTCGGTACGTTGGCGTTGCTTTGATCCCCCGTCTGTGGACGCTAGAGAAGCATCCGTCAATTAACTCGTGGTCTTTTGTATTATTTTTGCAGGTGGGATGCATCTTTGCTGAGCTGTTGAGCATGCAGAAGAGCAGCGTGCCGTCTCACTACCAGCGCGAGCCTCTTTTCCCTGGTGTGTCCTGCTTCCCCCTGAGCCCAGGTGCCGGTCAAGTTGCGTTGCCGCAAGACAGTCGCGACCAGCTGAACACAATCCTTGATGTGCTTGGAACGATGGACGAGGACGATATCGCCGAGATTGCTGATCCCGACGTGCAGTTCTACCTGCGTAGTTTGCCGCCTCGGCCAAAGCGCAACCTCCAGGAAATGTATCCTGGCGCTGAGCCCGAGGCCATTGATCTGCTGACGTTGATGCTGAAAATGAACCCGCAGAAGCGCGCGACTTTGGATGAAGCTCTTTCACACAAGTACCTGGCAAGTATTCGGTCGCTTGAGGAAGAGATCGTGGCACCAAGAACGATTGAGCTCGAGTTCGACGAGAAGAAGATGAATGTGGGCGAGATCCGCCAACGAATGCTGAGCGAGATCCGGTTCTACCACCCAACCGCGGGTACCAGTGCAAAAGCGGTCGCCCGGACTTCCCAGTCCAACGGAGTTAGCAAGAAAGCCAAGCAAGGTTGAAGGTTGAAGGGCCAAGTGGCATACTCAACGACATTCGCCCAAGTGTATAGATCTCATCAAATTCAAGTTCTTCTTCGGCTTGCGCTCCTAGATGTTAGCTAGCTCGCGCAGCTCTCCGAAGCAGATTCGTTCGGTAGCTGTTGAAGTACAAGACGAGGGTGCTGTACTTCACAAAGGTATCCTTGTCTGCTGCTAGCCTTTCGATCACCTTCATTGCGAGCGCTTCATTCGCGTCCCATTGCTTGAACAGCGCTTTCATTTTGGTTGGATCTTGGAGTGCCGCATCGAGTTTCACTGGCTCAACCAAGGCGTCAACTTTTTTACGCTGAGCAAGCTTCGCGGCCTGCTTGGCTGTTTGCTTCATCCTATACCCGTTGAACATCAAAACCAGGGGGCTGTACTTGGCAAAAGCTTCTGGATCCCCGGACAGCCTTTTGATAACTGGTTTCCACACGGATGCGTCGACGTTCCATTGCTTGAAGAGGGTCTTCCTTGTCGTCAAGTCCTTCAGTGCAGCATTAAGCTTGGACGGGTCCACCAACTCGTCAATTTTTGTGATAGCGACGTTCGCCGCCCTCTCTTCGTTAACCACGTTCTTCGTCTGGACTCGGAGATGTCGGCTGCCGTGCACCATGGAAGGCTCCGCAAGCCCAGCCCCGTTTGACTTGGACAATGTTGTCTGAACCGAGGCCGTTGCTACCGGGATTTCACTGCTGCATCCGAGGAGAGCAGCTAGAACTACCAGCACGACGTAGGCCACTTGCATCGTAGGTCTTGCGAGATGAAGAATCAACGGACGCGAGTCGCTCTGTTGCAAAGCAAATCACAAAATGCATCTTGAGAGGCAGAGCTGCCAGTACAGTACTGTAAAGTTTACAGTGTAAACGCCTTCGAGCTGGTACTGTACCGCCGCTTCATTTACACATCTTGCTGCCACATCACTGGGATCATGCGGCTGAAGCACAACAGCACGACTTCGTTTGACCTCGTTGCGCTGCACGCACTCGAATGTCAGGGGCTACATTAACGAAAGGAGTGGTCTATTGTCGCGAATGGAAACCACAACTCCAATGAGCTTTGTCGGAGTACTGCATGATTGCGTATGAGCAGTGGTGCTGTTTTGTCGATACCAACAAGCTTTGCGTGAGTTTCTGAAGAACGTCAACAACCTTTTCATTTTCAATGGGCTTTTGATGCAAAAGGGCCAACATCTCAAGTGGTCCGCTCGATAAGTAGGCATTGGACGTTGACAGTAACATTTGCCTACTGGCGAACTTGAGATATGGAAAGCGGAGGAGATTGCAGGTTCCATCCATTTATCGGTTAAGCGCACCGACGACCTCTTCGAAGCAATCGTGAACAAGGCTATCGAAGCAGCAGATATATGTTTTCCTTGACGGCAAAATAGGCCTGCACCAGAATTTCTCCCGAAGGTGGAGTGAAAACTTGGGTAGACTCTTGACAGTGCAATCGACTAAGGTAGTGCAAACTTGAACACAATCCGAGCGTTGATACTTATAATCGAATACATTATCTTGACTTACTACGGTGGGC
>JAABLK010000943.1:0-13441 GCA_012295415.1 Phytophthora chlamydospora | reverse complement strand
ACTCATCGGCCAGCACGACCACGGCCACCAGCACGACGTCGACGGCTGCCAGCACGAGCACGGATACGACCACCACGGCCACCTCGACCACTTCGACTGCTGCGTCGACGGCTGCGTCCACTGCGAGCGACGCCACGACCACGACCTCCGCGTCGAACTCGACGGAGGCGGCCACGACATCCGCGAGCTCGGACTCGACGACCACCACCACCACGACGGCCACGGCTTGCTAAACAACGAAGAGCTTGACGAAGCTGCTAGCATTGATCGTGAAAGGTAGCGAGTGTCGAGCTTTGATCGGCTGGACCTGATAGCAGACAGCCGTTGAGTACCAACAGTGGAGTCGAGTTTACTCTTTACGTGACGATATACCTCGTGCAAAGAGGCAGTATATGACATAATAGGACCAACACACGTCCACGCGCGTCAAACACCCACGAGGCTGGGCGACATCTAGCACACAGAGCATATAAAGGCCAACGGAGGCGAGCGGGTGCGAGCGCGCGAAGCCGAAGCAAACCCGCGCGGTATTTGCGGAGGCGGGCCCAGCGCCGAGCTCCTCAGCGAGACGAGCACTGCTCTGGGTAGAACGTACAATCTATAAATCGCGAGCGAAGCGAACAGCGGGGGCGCCGAAGGGGCGCCCAGCCAAGCGAAGCGCGGCTGGTCCCAGTTGAAGTATTACCTGTGAGACTCGATTATGCCTTATTGCGACGCTGGGTGGGTCAACTTCATACTTTAGTCAAGTTAAATTATTTGCTGTGTGTTCTCACGGCATGTACATGTGCTCCGCATGTTCTGTCTTCCATAATCTGGCGGAGACCTCCCCCCCCCTCGGCCGCCGAGGTCTCGCCGAGTCGGCCAGATCTGTGATCAGTTCGAAAGAGGTTATGGGTCGTCTTCACGACGATGACCTGTCTCACACATTCTGGTACAACGCAGCTCGATTTTATCTGTTGCTTCAAAATGGTGGTAAGACTTAGTAGCACTTCGTAGCATATTGTCTTCGTGGCTGCACAGGGCCAGATTTTACTTTTCAATTTACGTGGTTCCACAAATCTGCTTCAAGTGTGGGGCAGTAGAGCCTCTCGTATGGAGCTGGCATCACTTCAGCGTGGGAAGCTGAGAATATCCAGAGCACGACTCGAGCTCGGCCATGATACTACTAGGCGTTATCATTACTCCAGCTGCGCTTACGCGAGGTCAGCGCGGTTGTGCGGCGCATCGTAGTCCGCAAACGGACCTTCCGCAGCGAGGTGCGGGGCCATATTCACCATGCCGATCTTGACGTGGTCCCAGTTGACCGTGCTCTTGAGCCCCGGCAGCTGGTACAACTCGCGCAGGTACTGCTCCACGTTCGGGAAGTCCGTCACGTGCTTGGCGTCCGTCTTCGCACTGTACACATCGATGAGGATGAGCGAGTGGAAGAGGCGAACGTCCGCCTCCGTGACGCCGTCACTCACCAGGAAGCGCTTCTTGACCAGCAGCTCGTCCAGCTTGGACAACGCCTCGAAGGCCTTGGCCTCCTTCGCGGCGGCGGCCTCGGGCGTAGGTGCGAAAACCTTGCATAAGAAGATCATGGTCACGTCCGCCACGATGCCGTCATTGGCTGCGTCAATCTCGGCGCGCAGCTCCACCGGGTACAGCCGCACGTTGGAAGTCACGAGCTGACGGAAACCCGAGTCGAGCGTGCGCAGGATGCCGCCCGACTGCTCCGACACGATAGTGCGCGTCTTCTTGTCCCAGAGCACGGGCACCGTGAAGGAACGTGGTGCCGGGTCCACTTGCTCGTACAGGTCACGCACGAAGGCGGCGTGGTTGACGGTGTCGGGGATGCAGCCGGCCGTGGAGTACGTCTGGCCGTTGGCTCCCAGCGTGGTGGGGGTCGTCTCGGGGTCCACGAAGGCCCAGCCTTTATGCTCGTCACTGGCGTCGTTGGGCTTGGTCTTCTGGTAGACGGGGTGCACAACGGACAGGCCAATGGCGTCTTGCAGCCCCAGCAGGTCGCGGGCGGCCAGCGCACGACAGGCGAACGGGCTCGAGAAGGCGATGTAGAGGTGGTAGCGGCCCTTCTCGGCGGGGAAGCGGGCGTCGGCGCTGGGCTCGATCTGGAAGTCGTACGGGGTCGGCGCAGTCATAGTGGAGAAGGTGGGGGTGAAGTAACGGAGGTGTCGGAGGTGTGCGCTGTTCGAGGAGAATTGAGAAATGAGCTTCTGGTTCGCGAGCATGATTGTCAAGTGACAGGGTGACTTCACGCCTATTAATAATTTGCCGGTGTGTGACTAATCAACAGCCGGTAAAAGGTGCAGCTAATCTCCTGGATTACTTATTAGTACATGTAAAGTAAATAAATGGAATTCGTCGTGCAGAATGCACGAATTAACTCTACAAACTATAGAAACGATTTCTATTATCTTTCTAACGTGTTGAAGTGAAGCGCGAGTTCATGAGCTGCCTGTTAGAACAGCATCAGCAGAGCTCTTCACTCCATCCACCCACTCAACCCCACGAAATTCAAGCCGGCAGCTCACGGGAAGCCCGCCATGCGGGTCGATGATGGCGTGTCTTCGCCAAGGAGAAACGTCGCCGCAAGGCATCGACGCTCTGGCCTTCGCAAATACCATCCTCTCTAACTCTGCAGACATGTGCGTGACCGACCTGCCCGGCGACCAGGACGGCGTGCTCGTCCTGCACGACTGCACCGCCCCCATCGTCTTCGACTCGATCGTTCCTCCCTTACGTTCAAGACGCTCCCGTTCCTCGTGCCGTCCATTACGCTCCGGCAGCTCTGGTGGTCATGACAGTGACGATCCGTGCCTTGGAGCGACGTCGTTGGCTGCTACTCACTGCTCGGCAGCCCTACCATGCTGGGCTGGACTTGGACAGGGGATGGCACGGACGAGCACAGCATGGGCGGCGTCTTCCATGCTCCGTGAAGCAGATGAAGCCTTTGGAGCAGTGGAGACTCAAGCCAACTATAATAGACGCCAGTGTTACAGTGCCAGTCAACCCCGAGCTACAGCCCGCCAAGAATGTGCAGGTCAAGTTTCTTCGAAAACGTGCTCGGCAGCTGGAGCAGACGCTGGAGACGCTGAGGCTGCACCCCTGGCCGACGAGGAGAGGTCATGGAGACTGCTATTGTGCTCAACCTCGTGCCGCAGCCGAGCTGCTGGAGCCCAGCCACAACAAACTCGCCGGCGCAGACCATCAAGGACAGAGGCGTCGCGGCCAGTCTTCGGGCGTGGGTTCGAATCCCACTGGTAGCCCCGCGGCCCAAACAACACGCAGCGTTTGTTTCGTTGGTGCTCTGCAGTGCTTCTAAGAAGTACAGACACAAATCGTCGTGCAAACTGCACGACGATTTCCTGTGCATTTTGCATTGCACGGATTTCACTTGATTTGTGTATGCCTACAATTTTTGCATTCGTGGAATTCATCGTGCAATGTTGAATTTCATACAAAAAGCTAGTTTTGCACGACGAATTCCCTAGAAGTACTAATAAGTATTCCAGGAGATTAGCAGCACCCTTGATGGCAAGAATGACGGTGAAGTGAGCCTAATGTTGGTGCAATCAAGTGCTTGGAAATGTCAAAACAGGAGCATAATAATCAATACTGAAACCAAGTTTTCCAAATAAAAGGGTGCTGTTATCAGAGGCTAATGCTCCCCGCCGTACCGTTAAAACCCCAACCCGTCTGACCGCAGTCCGCCACTACAAAATGGTGCCCCCAGTAGCGGACTTGGAGTTAGGAGCTGAGCTTTGGGGAGATCATTGCTAGAATACTAGGCAAGACTTCTGTCAGAGCACTTTTGCGTAAATCAATCTCAACCACTTTCGGATTTCTTCCTGCCTCACACTCGCCTACAAACCTCGTTCGCATCGACCTACACTCTCAATTGGTTATGAGCCCAAACTACGCTGACACCGTCAAGCTCGTGGAAGACAACTACTCTCACTGGGAGTTCAACATGCGGATGAAGCTCTCTCGCAAGGGACTACTGGGCCACATCGTGAAGCTCGAGTTCGACGCTGAGAGTGACCGCTTCACGGTGGCATCAAAGACCGACGACCTGAAGGCCCTTGGTGGGATCGCTGGCGACGACTGCCACACACACCAAGTCTACATCCGTGGAGCAATGGCTGCCCTCGACGCGTGGCGCCAACTGGAGGAGCAGTTCAACCGGAGCACGCTAAAGAATCGGCTCATCGTCACGAAGAAGTTACACAACTTCACGATGGAGCCCGGGACCCGTTTTCACGTGCACGTCGACCGGTTCAAGGAGCTGGTGCTCAAGATGGAGGCGATCGGTGAACCTCTGGATGAGATGCGCCAGATCGTGTTGCTGCTGGGCAGCCTCACGGAGGAGTACCGGCTGATCTGCAGCGTACTCGAGAACACGCCGAACGTGACGTTGGCGCACGCTATTCAAGCTCTTGCGGGAGTTGAAGCCTCGGATGAATCGTCATCGGCTCAAGAGTGTGCGTTCTACACGACGAAGAAGAAAGATTTCGGCAACCGGCGTTTCCCCGGCAAGTGCTTCTACTGCAAGAAGCCAGGGCACAAGGAGTTCGAGTGCCATAAGAAGAAGGCCGACGAGGGACGTGGACAAGTGGCGCAAGCACATGCGTCTGACTTCGCGTTCACGGCTACGAGTGCGATGGCCGAGACTGAGTGGCTCGTCGACTCCGATGTGAGTTCGCACATGACCAGCGTCCGGGACAAGTTCGTGTCCATGACGGACCTGAAGACGCCAGTCCGCATCATGATTGCGGATGGCACGAAGATCGACACAGTTGCAAAGGGCACCGTCGGTATGGAGCTGATGGACGGGACGTCCGTCACGTTGTCGGACGTTCTGTACATCCCTGAAGTGGAAGGAAGGCTCATCTCGGTGTCGAAGCTGGCCGAGAAGGACGTCGTCGCAGAGTTCGGGAAGGACAAGTGTGCCTTCCGCTTTGGTGGTACAACCGTCATGGATGCCAAGCGCTGTGGAAATGTCTACAAGCTGAAGAAAGTGGGGGACGAGGTGTGTCATGTTGCAACGACCCCTCGTAAGGAGCCATGGGCTGTGGTGCACGCCCGACTCGGCCACATCCCATTCAAGCGCTACGAGCAGCTGTTGACCATGGCAGAGGGAGTGGCAGATAGAGTGCCTCGCGTCACGGATGGAATCCCTGGGGACGACATGTCCGCAGGCCGCTGCATGGGCAAGATGAAGACTGACGACTACACACGGAGAAGCTCATCAAGAGTGCAGGTGTGCTGGACCTGGTGCACACGGATGTAATGGGTCCGATGCAGACCAAGACACCTGGTGGCTGTACGTACGTCGTGACATTCATCGACGAATACTCGCGCCACGTGGCCGTCCGCTTCATGAAAGCGAAGTCGGAGGTGCTGTCGAAGCTCAAGATCTTCAAGGCAGCGATGGAGAACGCAACTGGCAAGACGATCAAGCGCATGTGTTCGGACAATGGTGGTGAGTACACCGGTCGACAGTTCAAGGATTACCTCAACCACCATGTGATCAAGCACGAGAAGACTGTGCCGTACACACCTCAGCAGAATGGGCTGGCAGAACGTATGCATCGAAGTCTCGTGGAGATGGCTCGCTGCATGATGTACTACGAGGATGCCGACAGGAAGTGGTGAGCTGAAGCCGTCAACACGGCTGTGTGGATCATCGACAGGATCCCAAACTCGGTGACGGTAAAGACACCTTACGAGATTGTACACCGGACCAAGCCGCAGCTCAAGAACCTGAAGGTGTTTGGTGCACTTGGCTACGCTCACATCCCCGACGAAAAGCGTCGCATGCTGGACGCCAAGGCGTTCAAGTGTCGATTCCTCGGCTATGAGGATGGTGTGAAAGGCTATCGAGTCCTCAACGTGACGGCGAGGAAGGTGCAAATCGTGCGCACCGTGAAGTTCATGGGGATGACCACTGCCGAGCACATTACGGCACGCCGTGACGCCGACGAGAACGAAGAAGTCGCTGTGGACTCTACGTTGGGTGGGCAGCCACCCTCGGACTCGCCTCAGGTCATCACCACTGAAGTTGAAGCACGTGACGTGATCCCACTTCAACATGGCACGGACGCAAACAGAACGGTGGTACCATATGTTCGACCCACACCATGATTACCCGGTCGCGCGCTCGTCACATCGAGGAAACTACGGATCCTGAAGATGCCGGACCAAGCAAGGGGCAGGTCGTGGCGCCATCGGCAATTGGTACGAAGCGCCAGAAGATGATCCAAGAGAGAGCTGTGGCAAACGATCAGCAGCTCGCTTCTGAAGGCGGCCAAGCCATGGCTACAACTGAGGAGGTCCCCAAGTCGTACGAAGAAGCTACAACTGGTGCGGACAGTGGCGAATGGAAGAAGGCCATTGCTAGTGAGCTCGAGTCGCTCACTGCCAACAAGACGTGGAAGTTGGTACCGAGACCAGCACACCAGCGCCCGATCGGTTGTCGCTGGGTGTTCGCACTGAAGTACAACGAAAGGGGCGAGGTCGTTCGTCACAAGGCTCTTCTGGTCGCCAAGGGTTTCTCACAACGCCATGGTACCGACTACGAGGAGACGTACGCACCTGTAGCTTACCTGAACTCGATCCGAGCCAAGCTGGCAAAGTGCGTGGCTGAAGGATTCGGGATCGAACAGTGCGACGTCGACACCGCGTTCCTGTATGGAAAATTCGAGGAGGTGATCTACATGGACTTGCCTGAGGAACTTCAGGAGTTACTCAGTCTGGCTGAGGCCCAAGGTGAAGATGACGTCGTATGTCTGCTGCTATAGAGCCTGTACGGACTCAAGCAAGCATCTCGTGTGTGGAACGCGACGATCGCCAAACATCTCGAGCACATGGGATTCACGGCTGCCAATGCAGACCCGTGTGTATACACGAGAGGAGAAGGTGACGACGAGTGCATCGTGTGTTTGTACGTGGACGACATGCTGATTGCGTACGCGACAAGGGTGTTATCGCTTCGGTCAAGACTGGCATCACAGAGAAGTTCCTTATCAAGGGCCTTGGTCGTGCAAGGTTCATTCTCGGCATCGATATCGACTACGACATGGAACGTCGGACCTTGAGCGTTTGCCAGCAGGCGTACGCCGAGACGACCATCAAGACGTTCAGACAGGAGAACGCAAAGCCATCGCTGACTCCGCTGGAACCCGGTCTACAGCTCACCAATGCTGACGATCCACATACCGACGAGGACAAGGCCAACATGAAGTCGAAGCCGTACCGTTTGCTGATCGGCAGCCTCATGTACTTGGCTTGCGGTACCCGACCCGACATTGCGGTGGCGGTGGCCAAACTGAGCCGGTTCCTACAGAATCCAGGGCAAGCACACTGGGACGCTGCGATCAAGGTGGTGCGCTACCTGTTGAAGACCAAGGTCGTCAGTATCACCTACGACGGAATGTTGGGCACACAACTTGTCGCCTACTCCGATGCGGACTGGGCTGGCAACCGCGACGACCGACGCTCGGTAAGCGAAATGGTGCTCATGATGTGTGGTGCACCTGTGGTGTGGCGATCAACGTTCCAGAAGACCGTCGCGCTGAACTCGACAGAGGCCGAGTAAATGGCACTGGGCGACTGTGTGAAGGAGTGCGTGTGGTTGCGTCGGCTGCTCACGGACATGGGTTCGGAGCAGGCTGAACCTACGGTGATCTACGAGGACAACGAAGGTGCCATGACGCTGGCAAAGAACGTCGGCTACCAAGCGCGCACGAAGCACATCGACATTCGCTACCACTTCATTCGCGAGAAGGTGGCAAGCAGTGAGATCGAGCTGGTCTACATGGAGTCCAAGAACCAACTCGCGGACTACCTGACCAAGAGCCTGCCGACAAAGCCGCTGCGCTACCTGATGATGGCCAGCAACGTCGGACCGAAGCTCGAGACGTCGAATTGAGTGGGGGTGTTGCGATTGAACTTCGCCATCACTTCGTTTGGGTTCCTACCGCTCAATGGCGCGCGTTGGAAGCGTGCCGGGCGCGTGGTAGGCACGTGGCCTGATGGGGCATAAGTTGAAGTGGGCCGAATGGTGCGATCTCATTGGTTGATTCCAAGGATTGGTGTGGTTAATGTCAGGACGGGGCGCGCTGATTGGACGAGAGCTTCAATTACCGCTCCGAATGATGTGCATAAGATTAGCCAACCCTTCCCGGTTTGCGCCACTACAAAATGATGCCCCCAGTAGCGGACTTGGAGTTAGGAGCTGAGATTTGGGGAGATCGTTGCTAGGACACTAGGCAAGACTTCTGTCAGAGCACTTTTGCGTAAATCAATCTCAATCACTTTCGGATTTCCTTTCTGCCTCACACTCGCCTACAAACCTCGTTCGCATCGTCCTACACTCTCAATTCAAAATGCGGTAACACCGTGGAGGTGGCTGAATTGGTCTCTGAGGACGAGAAACCAGAAGCAGAGCTGGGGGAGTCGACAAGTGCACCAGTGGAGTTAGCGGCGCTCTTGTTCGAGTCAGCACAGGTCTGGCGAAGTCAACAACACGGCATGGTACTTGACGGCAGCGGACGCGACGTTCACGCGCCCGTGGTTGGTGCATATAGTGTGTTCGTGCTGCGATGTACTTACCTGTGACGATTCTTCCGGGTGAAGGGAGAGGCTCTTGCTGCTGACTGATTTAGTTCCAGTCTTCACCTTGCTTTAATGGGTAAATGTATTTCGTCTTGTTAGCTGTATGGCAGGCTATGCAGAAGCACGAAGTCGAATGAAGACTCGTAGAGCGTGAGCAGGCGTAGGATCGACGATGGCGCGGCTGTCTACAAGCTCATGGAACTATGCAATATGTGCATCCAGTTTGCCCTGCTTGTGCATTTGGCGAAGCGCCTTTAATGCTGTACCAGCTGCGACCGCCGACGACCCGTGTGCCTTGAGAAAAGCATGCATGTTCTTCTCTGCCTTCTCCCCAAGCGCAGGCACCTCGCTTTTGTAGGCCGGAGGCTCTGTGTCGAGGGTAAAGCCTGTTGGTAAGATAGCCCGCGATATGTCTGAACTCGTACAGTACTGTCTTCTCCACAGATTGCGAGGCATATACGCGCGCCTCAGCAGTGAACCATTCAAACCACACCTCGGACAGCGACTGCGAGCCCCATTTCTTCGTTCGGGAGGCTTTGCGAGTTTCTGATGTCGACGGTGTGATGCAATCAGTTCGAGGAGCTTCAATGCTGCTTGGTTGTTGTGCGGGTACGTTTACCAGGGTGCGTAGCTGACCTTCAACGGCCAGAAACCGCTCTTCAAGCCGTCTATTCTGCAGGATGAACGCCTGGTTCTGCTCCGTTTGCTGGTGCATGAGCTTTAGAAGAACGGCCTGCTGATTTTCGTCTCTCTTGCAATCAGGTGACGGTACTTCTGGTGGTGACGCAAATCTGCGGTTGATAGTGATACTCCACGATAACATCTCTGTCTCCCCGATGGCTCGTTCTGCCATTGCTTCCTGCATTTTTGTGATGTACGGTCCGCTTGAAGAGAGCCGCAGCATGGCGGGGTAATGTATCACAAGAGTCGCCATTAATACGTCGGCTACACCTTCATCAATATTTAGAGCGGCATCACCAAATCCCTGAGTGTCGGAGAATAGCAGAGCCTCGAGCTTACGGACTCGATCGAGGATGGGTCCATCAAAGGATCCAAGCGAGGGTAAGCGAGCACCCTCTTTAGGCTTCCAGCCACTCAGCACACGCGACACCTGCTGGTCTGCTTGAGTTGTTCCGATCATGTACCCAAAGGGTTTGTTAACCCGATCCAACTGCCACTCCGCGCGCTCAATTATCCAGTTCTCGGCTACCGTTCCGTCGTTCGCGTGCATCGCTTCTCCACGTCGGCAAAAATGCGAGGTAAGAGCTGGAGTGAGCCTGATGTGCGGCGGTTGTGCCCCCTTTTTGATGCTGACTAACAATCTGTTACGTACGCTTGTGCACTAGGTACATAGCAGCGTGGGGGCGGCCCAGGATGTTCGAGTAGTTGCAGCTGGGTATCATCAGCTTCGAGGAGCTCTACGAAGGTGAGCCCCTCCAAATCTTGGGGATTTTCAGCGCTGCGGCAAGTACGCAGGAATGGGGGAAACATGTGCTTGCATGGGGTTGTTTCCAGCACGAGAGCCACTGCCAACACGTGAAGAGGACAAGCCAAGAAGCCTGTCGGGTCCTTGAACAAAGAGCTGCCCTGCAGCAAAGCCGTTTTGACTCGCTTAAAGCGGAGAAATAAGATACCACCTACAACAGTAAATTTTAGTCAGGTAGTTGTATTTAAAGGATGAAGAAATACAATGCAAAGTACCTCTTCTCCGCTTGCTCGGCATCCGAACCGCGTCCGTACAGGTACCACATCGCGTCGAGATACTCGCTTTTTGTCGAAGCCGTAGTATAAAGTATGCGCACCATATTTTCTAAATCTTGCTTAGAGCAGGGAGATGCCTTCTTCTCGTTACCGCTTTTGTCTCGATTGTTGCAGTATTTTCCGAAACCAGCCAGAATTTTTGCAGCTGCGGCTGTGCCAATCCACTTTGTAAAGGGAACTTGATAGCAAGCCAATTCTTGACGTTGCCGTAGTACGCGAGACAAGTGTTGGCAGCTCGAACCCTGTCTTGAGACCCAGCCAGAGAATACGCATACTTGTCGAGCATGACACGCAGCACTTTACCCGTTTTGTCAGCGTCGATAAGCCGGAGAGCAGCCGAGGGTTCTATATTTTCTGTCGTCAAGAACGTGGTAAAAGATTTTATTGCAGTAGTGCGAGCCCAGGCGCCAGGGATGCGATCGACATGGCTCCTCCCTCCTCCACTGACGGCTCTCTTTGACGGCTGCTCCTCAACGAGCCCTGCTCTTCGAACTTTGGGGTGAAATCTCTCTACCATCTAGACTGGTCCGAAACTGGTGGGTAGGTTTAGAATATGCGTGTATATGAGTTTTGTATCCAATAAAATATTCTCTTAGAATCCCAACAAAATATGGCTGGAATGGTTGGAAAACAACTTAAAACTAGAAACCATTCTGATTGGCTAAAAATTCGTGATCCATGGTTTTCATCGGAAGAATACTGCAGTTGCGGCCCTTCACTCGAAACCAAAAACCAGGCCGTGGTTGGAATGCCTTGGCAATGATGTCAGACAGTAGGATGACGAGAGAAAGCATGGATTATATGGTTTCGGTTTTAGTTGTCTTGCTCAATCAGCACTGGTGGTGTCATACGAGCAGCTGCCCCAAGGTTTCCAGAACGACTGTAAACGATTCATTTTGCAGGTATCTCTTTCCGCGCGAGCGTGTGATGAGAACTACGTTTGACCTCACAGGAATCAATCTGAAGCGGAGTGTTGCCCATGAATACGTGAATGGCCACAACTACGAGATCATGGCTGCCTTTAAATGCAACCACAGGGGGATGCTTCTGATCGCATTCACTACTGTACTAAGAAATGTCACCAAGCAGCAAAAACGACTTGACTTGGTGGTTGTGATGGCGTTGGCGGCCTTTCGACGGCGCCAAGAGCGAGAACGTATATCAGCATGCATCGATGCGTCTGCCGAGTCTGACGACATTGCTACAGCTAGAAAGCGGGTGGCGTCAATGGTGTATACAATGACAAATCGGCAGGAGGTTGCGGGGCCTTTAACAGCACTGTACCTATACCGAAGTTCTTGTTGTTACGAAAGTTGTGGTTGCTCGTATATCCCTCTTCGTGATATTATCCACCATGTTCAGCAGAAGAGCACGCCTGTCAGCTCATAAACGAACGTGATGCTTCCGGACCCTCTTGATACTTAGCTGTCTCGTTCTTAGATGATTACATCTACCGTCCAGACAAACTGGTCGATGTGAACGTTTACGAATTTGCAATGCACTACTTTGAAAAGAAATGCCCATTTTCGCGTGACGGCCCACTGCCGTTCCAGCCTGGTCATCCATTGCATCACTCGCATAGCCTTGGTAAGCGCTACAAAGAACTTGTGCCGGTAATCAGGGATTTCGCGTGCCGTACGTTAGAGAGAACTCTCCCGATGATATTCTCTACAAGCGCGCGATCTTATCGCTTGCACTGTTGAAGCCCTTCGGGCACTCGATGACTTAATTGGTGTGGAAGTGAGCTCCAAAAGCGTGGGAGCCGACTCGCAGCAATTTCGTGACGGACATAATGAATCCAATTGATGACTATTACTGTGGGGCAGATCGAGCAAAGGCTCACGCAGAGCAGATGGCTGTTGCTGCTCCTCCTGGTACTTCTGGATCTCCAACTAACAGTGTGGAAGATGATAGCGATAGTGACTGTGATTCACATTTTAGCGGTGGAGACTCTGATGGTGATGAAGACGACTTCATCGATCTTGATGATGGCACCACCTACATATATCCGTGGCAAGACCAAATGGAGAGTGATATTGTACCGGAGAGCCTATCACCCCATCCTGGAGCATGTCCTACATCAGCAGAACCTGATAGTCGTACTAGGAATCTCTTGGATATATTTCGTTCCTGCCAAATGCTTGAGCCGAGTGCCAAAACCACTACTAGTTTACGGCAAACAGCAGCAGCGCAAGAATGTTTTCCGGCCATTAGCCACAAGAAAAAAAGTGGGTCAAAGACGCATCAACGGATTACATGCTGCCCTCGCCCGATTCGCATTCAGTGCCAGCATGCAATACGAAAGTTATTGAGCTTCTGAAAGATGCCTTAGACGAAGACGCAATGCCATGGAGTGTACCACAGGTCTTGTTCAAGTCGATTCGCACCCAGCACGGACAATTTGCCACAATAGCAGCAATTTCACGAGATTACACGCTCAATCAAAGACAGCACTGCGCTTTTAAGATAATAGGGAAGACGTTTTTGCAGAGATGGCGAAAGAAGATACGTCCTACATCAACAGCAACTTATCAGACTCACTGGGGCAGGATCAACTACGACTGTTTTTTGGGGGTGGGGGACTGGGAAGAGTCGAGTGCTGGATGCTATCCATGCACTCTGTGAAAGTTGGCTACACCCCGACTGTCTTGTGAAGACCGCTTTGACGGGGAAGGCAGCCACGATGATCGGTAGTAGAACGCTAGCCAGCCTGTTGATGCAGTTGCGGATGAGAGGGAACACAAGCTCAGTTTTTTTCTCTGATATTCTTGTCATCGATGGGGTGGTTATGATGAGCAAGACTCAACTTGAACAGCTCGACCGATTACTCCGCGCCGCGAAGCGGGTAGCAGATGTGCCCTTTGGGGGAGTGCATGTTGTTCTAGTTGGCGACTTCCTTCAGCTCCCTCCTGTTGGAAGCTGAGCCTCTATACAGAGATCCAATTACCAGTAGGCATCCCAAGGCTAACGCTTCGCCGGATTCAAACTGCGGTTAAGGTTTCGCGATGTTGTTATGCTGGAAGAATCCGTCCGCTTTTGGGCCGATCCAGAGTGGGGCAGGGGC
>JAABLK010000942.1:0-13450 GCA_012295415.1 Phytophthora chlamydospora | reverse complement strand
ACACACATACACGCATGGACCGGGACTGCACGCGATGGTACAGGGAGCAGCTGTTGCAGATGACCTCACCACACGCTCGGCAGTGGTGCTTCCGCTTGAACATGTTGAAACGCTTGTTGCAAATGTGGCAGCTAAAGCGGTCTTCGTCGTTGACCCACGATGTGTGCTGGATCACATCAAGTCTGGGCAGCGCCACCGCGCGAGACGACCGCGTGTTGCGGAACGAAGACTTGCGCGACGGCATCCGAGACCGAGAGCCTGGGGTGTGGACCATGTGGCCGTTGTGGCCATGCAGGCCGCCGTGGCCGTTGTGCATGTCCCCAACCACACGTGAAGCTCGGAATCCGCCCATGGGGGTGATCGAGTCGATCGATTGAGACTTGCGCAGAGACACACGGTGGGAAACCCGAGGCATCAGTTGGCTGCTCTGCTCGTCCACAGTGTTGAGGTTGTGCTTGGGGAAGTCGTCGTTGTAGGTGAAGACGTCGTCCGACGAGTAGTCCGACGACACGTCCGAGATGCCAGAGCCTTCAATGTCGTTCGAGTTGGACGTCACGGACCGCGAGGACGACGAGTCCGAAGATGCCGTCGAGCTCTCCGTATACTGCGTGACGGCCTGCATCTGCTCTTCGCGTTTCAAGTCTGCCAGTTTACGCGCGTGCTCCGCCTCCATCCGCTTTGCTCGCAGCCTCCGACGGTACCTAAAGCGGCACTGCAGCATCCGTACGACGCAGACAAAGCGCACGAACTTCTTGCGCTGCACCACCGTACGCATGAAGCCCTGCACTTTGGCTGCGTTCCTCTTCCGGATCATCATAATCTGGCGGCGACGTCGAAGCTTCAGCATCTTCTTGTAGCGGAAGCGAATCTGCAACGACTGGATCGCACGCCGGTAGCGCAGGTATCGCACCCGTGCGGTCACACACAGGACGGCGTGGAAGATCTTGAGCATATGCCGGTGCAGACGCTGGGAGCGCATCTCTTCGAGAAACTCGTACGTCGGCTTCTTCATGAACATCTTGGTGAAGCCCATCTGGACGCCCACTGAGATGCACTTGGTAGCGAACTGGCCTTGCTCCGGTCGTTCACACGCGCCCTGTGGGTTGGCGTCGTCCTCCTTGGGAATCACATCAAGCAGCCCCTTCAATAGGTCCTTGGCCTCGCCACTGACGACTGCCATGCCTTCATCCGAATCGGTATCCGGCAATCCGAACGAAGTCCCGTGCTTCTTGGCAAGCAGCGGGTTCTTTGACCTCCTCAAGCTGAAGTAGCGAGCCACAAACTCGTCGTGCGGTAACCGGATCGGGTATCCCGCCCTTGCCACGCGCACAGCCTCCATGACGCCATTGCAGCGCAACTGGTTCAGCACACGCTCTCGCTCATAAATACCGGCCTTGCACAACTCGTTGGGCTTGAGGCATCGAACGTAGTGTGGATTGGTCTGCTGCAAAGTCTCCAGCAGCGTCGTCAGCTGCTCTTTGAACTGCAGACCGACACTAGCGCCGCGGTGCTTGCTGGTCTGTGCGCGCTGACGCGGCGAAGACTTGGAGCGGTCACGAGAGCCGCCAATACCTTCACACAGCGTACGGGTGAAGCTGCCATCCCGCGTGGAATACACGAGCATATCCACCGCTTCTTGATGAAGCACGTCCTTGTTCTTCTCCAGGAACCCATCCGACGAGTACTCGACGTGGCCTGCGTAGTGTACAATGGTGAAGAGGCCACGTGCCCGCTGAATGCGAGACGCTTCAAAGCGCGAGTGGCTGCCGCACGCGCGGTACAGCTTGGAGGCCAGCGTCGTGTCGCTGCCCTTGGGCATCACGCACTCCTCGTCAATGAGCGACAGGATGCCCGTCGGGCGCTGGGAAATGAGGTTCACACAGTCCTGGTTATCGCAGAACTCAATGTACTTCCAGTCCACGCCCTGCGACTCGTACTCGCGCTGCTCGGCCTTGAACACGTAGTCGTTGAACTGCTGCTGCAGCGTCTCGTTAGCAAAGTTGATGCACAGCTGCTCGAACGAGTTCTTCGGGAACACCTCAAAGCCGAAGATGTCGAGGATGCCGATGAAGTGCAGGCCGCCCTTCGCCTTCTGGCTGTCGTCCATCTTGAGGAAGTGGTTGATCTTCGTCACCATCCAGTCGAACAGCCGGCCGTACAGGGCCTTGGCCAGGGCGTCGCGTGCGTTGTTGGCCTGAGCAGCGGAAAGCTTCATGCTCACGAAGTCCGTGCCAGCGCGAATGCGACGCACGCTCAGCGAGCGCTCCAGCTTGGTGGCGTCCACGGCCATGAGCGAGGCCGCTGCATCGCGCGACCAGATGCAGCTGGGCGCAAGGTCCGACTTGCCGGCCCCAGGGCCCATCGACTGGCCTAACCGGTCGCTGTTCTCATCGTGCTCGAAGGACAAGTTGCCGATGTGCATGAGCGCCGCCAAGATGTCGAAAATGCCGGCGCGTTCGGCCGGCGTGAAGCCCACGATGTCCATAGCGTCCATGACTCGTCGGAACATGTCCGAGTCTTTCACGCCGTCGCGACGCTCGTAGCACTCGCTCTGGTTCAGATACCGATAGTGCAGGAACTGGCGCGTAGCGTCCGTGACTTCGCCATGGTCTCCCGGAGGCATCAAGTGGCCCTTGGGCGGGTCTAGGAACCAGCGCCTCCGAGCGGCTGCGGACGCGCCGATGGCCATTTCGTAGAAGATGTGGTAGTTGCGCTCGCCCTTGGACTGCGATACGAGCCGCACCTTCTCGAGCAGATACGTCTGGATACTGGCACCTGTGAGTCGGCCGCCGCTGGAGAAGTGCAACTTGATGAACTTGCCGAAGCGACTCGAATTGTCGTTGCGCAGTGTACGCGCGTTGCCGAAAGACTCGAGCAGGATGTTGGTCTGCAGCACCTTGGCGGCAATTCCGCCGGGGCTTTTACCTGCCACGGAGGCCGCCAGATTGTTGGCACCTGCTTGAGCGAGATACTCCATGAGGAACTTGGTGCTCTCGGTCTTGCCGCTGCCGCTCTCTCCACTGACGAGGATGCTCTGGTCGCTCATGACGCCATTGAGACCAAGCATCATGGCCTTGTAGGCCTCGCCAGCCACCTGGTAGATGTGCGGGGGCATTGGTTCACTGCCCTTGTTCCTCATGGAGCTGCTGCGGTTCTCGAAGGAGAGTAGGTACTTGGCCATGGTGTCTTTGCTGTACACTTGCGCGATCTTCTGGAACGGGTTGACGGCCAGTAAAATGGCCCCTGTGTTGGTGTAGATCTTGTTCTGCTCGAAGCGCGTCTCCAGCGCCGCCAGGATGTGCGTCTCGTCCAGCTCGATGAGCTGCGTCAGGTCGTCCACGTCCACGCGCTGCATTGCCACCTCGGCGTCCGCGTCCATCGTCATGGTCGAATGTCGGACTCTGCCGGGGATTGGCCGGTCGTTGCCTGCAGAGTTGCCGCCGCGAGATGCGAAGGTGGGGAGAGTGGCGCCTTCCAAGAACGCACTGCCTCAATGCTCAATGCACTGCCCGGCCGTTACTTTGGCCTTTGTGTGCGGGAGCCTCCTGTCCTCGGGCAATGACGTCGCGGCTGCTTTTCCGGCCCACAACCCCACACGCGACCAGGTCGCTTTGGTGTTTCTGAACACCGACTGGCTCTCGATTCGCACTTAACCGAGAGCGTGCTGACTACACACTGGAACCCGCACCTTTTCGAGGGAAACGTCTGTCTTCACCGAGGCAAATTGTGGCATGCCAGTCTTTAGTGCTGGAGTGTGCAAGCCGCACCCGTGTCAAACGCAGAGCCTTCCGATCGCTGCCGGAGCTTTGAAACGGGCGGTGCTTCGACGAGCAAGTGGCCTGGGCCGAGCGCGGGCAGAGAGCGGATCAGAGCGGACCGCGAGCGCTGAGCACGACGGGCAAAATTTCCGCTGCCGACGACATCTCGGCGTGGAGTTGTGTGCACTCTAATATCCAGGCATGAAAAATAATAGACAGCGGTGCCGCTGCGGACCGCTGCCAACTCGCATTGTTGTGCGATAGCGTCGTCTGATACCGTGGTAGAAAGGACACCAAAAGGCATGGCTACACGAACGAATTTGATCGAGTCCGCATTGCAGAGATCAAGGTGATGGGGATTGGACTTCACCTTCCAAGACAGCTTCATCTCGTCTCGAGCCACTTCTTCAGGTCACCTGCCAGGCTGGCCTGGGTATCCGCTACGACTCTTTGCTACAGAGCACTGTGGACCTCCTCCGAGTCTTGCTCGGCGTCTTTACATGGTCTTCGCAAAGAGAGGATCGGGCTCAACGATTGCATGGATGCTGCGTTCCTATTCACTCTCTCGAGACCTGGGTCTCCTCTAATCCTATTGATGCGCTGCAGCGTCAGACGCAGCCTCCTTCGCCTCCTTCTTCTTCCCGCGGTTCAGAAGCTCTTTCTCGCGCGGGACCAACCGCAGCTCTCGGACGGTCGTCAAGAAGGCAAAGAGCAGCGAGCCCAGCGACTCGTGGGTGAGTACGCGGACATCGCCGCCGCGTGGTTTCGAAAGACGCTCGCTGCCGTTTGTTCCGCTGTCTAAACATTGTCGCGACGACGTGTTCACGATCACTTGGCCGTCTGCCTGTATCACCTTGGTCACTACGAGAATCATCGCGTGGTAATCTACCCGAAACTCCGCCTTGCTGTACGTGCACCAGAGCAATTAGAACCCTTCACCAGACCACAAGCCAACAACTGATCACTCCAGTCAACGTACACGACTTGCAGGAGCACTTGGACACTGAGCAGCTCTGCGGCCGTCATTGGCGAGGGCTGGAGCAAGACGCTGGATAAATAGAGGGCGAACTGCCCAATGGAGTCTACTGGTGGCTCGTCCGAATCTGTGGTCCACGCCGTGCTTTTATAGCGCCGCTCGTGGTGATACTTCTGGATGAGCACGAAGAGGAACGTCGGGAACGGCCGATGTGTTTTCGCCTCAAACTCTGCTTCTACTGCGCAGCAAAATGGCCCAAACCAAGACATCAATGGCAAGACGAACAAGTGCACACACCAGTGAGTCCTCTGCCCTCAATCAAACCAGAAACGGAAGCAGCGGCAACAAACCTGCGTCGTTGATATCGGCAAGCGATGGAGGCGTCAACGCCCCCAAAGCGGCCATGTCCTTCCGGACGCGATCGCAGATCTCGAGCATCGCAGTCTTCAGCTGTGCAAACGTCACTACATACTGACGTGCCAGCCACTGGAAGTGGAAGGCTTGCCGCCTCACCTTATCCTCCAAATTCAGCTCCTCCATCCCCACCAAGCTATTCCGACGACGATTGGAGAGGAACTCAAAGTGCGACGGATCATCCTCCAGCTTCTTCACACCGGGGAAGCGATACCTCATCACCTCCGTGGGCAGCGAGCGGAACGTCTCGTCCACGGCATCGTATCTCGCTTCCAGACTCTCTGCAATTATCCGGAGTCGATTCACGTCCAGCGAGCTGAAGCGCGCGCCTTTGCGAGCTCCGCACATCATGAGAATCTGCGAATGCAACAGCAAATTAGAGCTATCTGGCTTGCACCGACACTTAACTATTGCAGCCGCTCCGTACATCGTTGAGCACGTGCAAGTACATGCGCTCCGTGGCGCTGCTGAGGTTCAGCGCCTCGCGCTCCTCGGGCGTGGGCTTGTGGTAGCGCAGACCGTCGATGAAGCGCAGCATCTGCGTGGGCGGCTTGACGTTGTACGCCGTCTCGTCGAAGTTCTGCCAGCAGCAACCAACTGTCAGCTTTCAGCTCATTCACTAATTGTCTTCTGCCATTTCCGCACACCTCGAAGATCGGCTTCTTGACCACCTTGCGCAACGCCACGTCGGGTAGCATGAAGCGGCCGCTGCCGGTGGTGGTGGCGCCCGCCAGCTGGAACACGGACGCAGGCCGAGGCGCTGGGAAGCTCACGTTGATGTCGTCGGCCCCGAGCGCCGGCGGCTCGGCGTTCGGGCCGCTCGCCATCGTCCCCAGGTATCAATAAGTGCGTGCTTCGAGTTCTCAGTCCAGTTTTGTATCAGGGCGACGAGCCCTAGCCCGCGCCATCCATCTGTTGGCTATAAATAGCATTTCAAGCCCAGTGATTGGTCAACACCGCTCAAGTTATCGACCAGTGCGAGGCGAGCGTATGGAAGCAGCTTCAAGTCAATCGAGTATCATGGTGGGCAGGACGCTGATCGTCGGGGGAGGCTTGACCGGCGCCGTGTTGGCGCGACTGTTGCAGGAGGCCAGGCTGACGGGCGGCTACGCGTCAGAGGTGCTGCTCTGGGACCGCAACAGCATCCTGGGCGGGCGCGTTATGGCCAGGTCCTTCCCGAGGCATCGCGCGGTACACGTGGACTTTGGCGCACAGTACTGGACGCCGCGTTCAGACCGCAACGACGACTTCCGGCAGCAGCTGGCAAAGAGCGGTCGCCTGGTGCCATTCGCGGAGAACGAGATCGCGCAGGACCCGTACCGAGGGCCCGTCAAGACGCACCTGGTGTGTCCCGACGGGAAGGGATTCCGCGCCATGGTGGAGCACCTTCTCGAGGGCGAGTAGAGCTTGGACAGTGTGAAGCGGAGGAGAGGAGCTGACTTAGTTGCATGTGCCTTGGTGCGACAGGCACGCAAACGAAAATCTCGACGCAGCTGCAGAGCTTCAAGGTGCTGGACGAGAAGCGTATCCAGGTGACAACGAGCGAGGGCGAAGAGGAGATCGTGAGCGAGCTGGTGCTGACGTGCCCCATCCCGAACGTACGGAGTATTGCTGTGGCGTTGCTCGCTGAATAAGGAGCTGAGGGGATGATGAGGACATGTGTGCTTTGTGGCAGGTGCTGGCAGTGCTGAAGGAGAGTTCGTCGTTTCAAGTTGCGCCGGAGATCATGCGCGCGCTGGAAGACGTGACGTACTCGCAGCGGTTCGCTGCTGCCTACGTGTTCGATGAGCAGGCAATCCCCCAGGTGGAGGAGCTGGGGTGGACGGCCAAGTACGTCCCGCGTGACGAGAGTGACATCATCCGCTTCGTGTGCTGGGACCACCTCAAGAAGCAGCAGAGCTCCCAGTCCACACCGTCGCTGATCGTGCACACGTCGGTGGGATTCGGGTCCAAGTTCATGGATGACCCTCGCCCCAATGACGAGATCCTTGCCATCATCACGGAATCGTTGCGGGAGGTCTTGCCCTCGCTTCCCGCCGAGCAGGAGGTGCGTCTGCACCGCTGGCGGTAAGTTCATGCTGATTTTTCGCTAGTGTCCCCAGCTGCTGCTCAAATTCGACTGTCCGCGTGTCCGCAGCATTTCGCAAGTGACGACGCCGTACCACGACCCGAGCATGGCTGAAGGAGAGGAGCCGCTGTCTGCACTTGTGCTGAGCGCTAACCCGCGCATTATCGTGGCCGGCGACAGCTTCCTCGGCTCCAACTTCGACAACTGCCTCGTGTCCGCCAAGGCCGCTGCCAACCTACTGCACAGCAGCAGCTCACTCTGACGGTGCCGACGAGATCGACGACGATTACCAGATGTCACCAAGAGTGAAGCCATGTCGCGGCCTGCTTATCACTAGCGAATTTCTCAAACAAGAACAAGAAAATGGTTGTTCCTTCTTCTTTCCATTGTCGCAAGAGAAATCCGCTTGTGAGGGAAGGTTCATCAATCAGCAGCGGTGTGTGCAGGACTTGGCTACAAACGTGGTACAGTACATTTCCTTAACAGCGCATTCTATATGAAACCGACTTCACGCGAAAATCCGATCACACAGTTTGTTTTGGATAATTTACTGAGAAGAATGTAAATCATTTATGTCAGGATATAAACTATACTAGTTCCGCTCCAATTTTGCACCTATCCTGGTGAAAACGCCGCTAATAAATCTCATTTATCCCATTACCCGCCGTTTCCTCAGTCGACCATGGACCTCCCGGAGCTCAAAGGTGCGCCGCGCCGCCTACGTGTCCTGCACCGAGCGTCGTCTGTAGTAGATGCTAACGGGGCTCCTCGCTGACCGATCTGCAGGGTACTTACGAAAGAAGTCTCGCAACGACCGATGGCAACGCCGCTACTTCGAGGCCACCACGCACTACCTCACGTACTACAAGGTGCGTCCGCCATCTACACACAAGAACAGACGTATATGTTGTGTCTAACCACTACTGTCGCTGCTGTGCTTACCGCCCAACCATAGAACCGAGAGAGCGAGAAGCTGCTGGCTTGCATCGACCTATGGCGCACGCAGGCCATCGACTTTAACCCCGCGGACGGAGACAAGCTCGAGTTCTCCATTGCTATCGGCGACCAATCGTACCTGCTCAAGGCCGACAGCCAAGATGACGCGACCCGGTGGGTGCAGGGCCTGCAGGCGAGGCAGCACCGGCCTGAGGGCACTCCGTCCGAGGTCTTCAGCTTGCGCAGCGAGCACATGGACGCCGAGAGCGACGCGTCTTCCAGCGAGTACGGTGGCCGGCGCCCCAGAGGCACGTCATCGGACAATGGCTCCGTAAATGGCAGTCGCCGCTCGTCCTTGTCCTTGTCGTACGTCGAGACACAGAACCCCGTCGTCCCGAACGCCAACGCCATTGCCAGGATGTCGCTGTCGCACGCCGACGCGCCGAATCCCGTGGTCCCGAACGCCAATTTGATCGCTCGCGCATCGTTCTCGCACGCAGAAGCCTCGAACCCAGTGGTTCCCAATGCTAGTGCTGTTGCGGCAGGCGCCAAGTATCCTATGGTGAATACGAACCAGCAAGTCACGCGGTCGGTCCTGGCGACGAGTGGAGGTGCAGGAAAACTGGCGGACGAAGAGAATCCTGCCAACGGACCGCCGTGCTGCGCGCCGTGCGTGGTGATGTAAAATGCGACGATAAGAGGCGACAGTCCTCGTTCGTTCGGCTGTAGACCGTTCAATGCTACTTGCGTGGCTGCTTATTAAATATACCATGGTACAAGACAAATGAGTTGATGCATCACGGCTCCAACGTCATCGTGTCGGCATGTGTCGGCTGCGAGCTATTACGTAGTAGCTTTGAAGCGCATCAACTTCGCTGCGACCAATCCTTGCTTGTCCAGTATCATCTCTTCACTCCTCGACTTGCAATCTCGATCACAAGTGCACTTAGCAGCAGAGCTCCGTCGCCATGACAATAGAGCACCCCCTAAAATCAAGCACCGACATCAAGGGGAATGATACCGACCAGCTGCTCCTGTTTGCGGGATCATACACGCGGAAGGAGGACTGGATCAATGGCACAGGGGAGGGCATCTACTCGTTCCGGTTTGACACGAACGAAGGCACGCTGACGCCGCTGGCCGTCACACCTGTCGGCACTAACCCGATGCATTTACAGTGCTCCTGTAAAACGTTTTCTGGTGGCAAACGAGTGCTGTACGCCGTCAATTCGACGATGGACGAGTCCGAGGTCGACCCAGGTACGAAGACTGGTTTTGTGTCGGCGATGACGGCGAGTTCCGATGGATCGCTGAAGCTACTCAACACCCTCGAGACTGGAGGAATGATGCCGGTTTACCTCTCGCTGAGTCCGGACGAAGACTTCCTGGTCGTCTCCAACTACAGCGGCGCCGTCGCCATGTTTCCCCTCCACCCCGATGGCTCTCTCGCTGAGGCGACATTCCACCAGGAGTTCACGATCGGTAGCAGTGTGATCTCGGACCGACAGGAATCGGGTCATACCCACAGCTCTGCATGGCTTCCGGACTCAAAGTTCGTCGGCATTCCCGACCTCGGCAGCGACGAGCTGCACCAGTTTGAGCTGGATGCGGCAACGCAGACGCTGAAGCAGCTCGAGAGCGTCCGTCGTCCCCCGGGGTCTGGACCGCGCCACATGGCGCTGCATGCAAGCGGCCGCTACGCGTACGTCACGGACGAACTCGCCAACACCGTCGGAGTGCACTGCATCAACCCGAAGTCGAAGCTGCTGGAGGGGGACGCTGTTCAAAATGTGTCCTCTCTTCCTGTCGACTTCGTGGGCGAATCCGCGGCTGGAGATCTCCACTTGTCCAGCAACGGCAAGTTCCTCTACGTGTCCAACCGCGGCCACAACTCGATCACAATGTTCCGCATCGCCGAAAGCGACGGCACGCTGACGTGTCTGGGCTGGCAAGACTCGCACGGGGACGTCCCGTGGGGGTTCACGGTTCGCGGCGACTGGCTCATCGTAGCCAACGCCGAATCGGACAGCGTGGACATCTTCAAGGTAGATGCTGAATCGGGGCTGCTGGACCACTCGGGCCACTCGAACGCGGTGCGAACGCCCACCTGCCTGTGTATTGTTTGAGTATTTTCAAACTACCAGTTTGGCAGCGGTCATTCATCGTGTGCCTGAGCCGTACAGGCAACACGAAGTTTGATGTTCATCATCACAATCTATTTCTTCTCTGGGCCTTACAGTGAAGCTCACTTGGTTGCTTTCTACAAGAAAACATTCGCGGAACCCGCAGCGCTCTCATTTCGAAATGCATGCTGGCGTGCTCGGGCGAGAACGAGTCGCGAAACGTCCATGGGACTTGCAGACACCTTGTTGCAGCGACTTGTTCCCAGTGGCCAGACGTCATGGCTGCTGCAGCCGCGACTGAGCCCACCCTGGGCTCACCACAACGCTCCGTGGGCAGCATCGCAAAACCGACACTGAGCCTTGGGCTGTATGGATGGGTGTTGTCTCCAAAACGACAGCAATAGCGGACAGACGATCATTGAATCCTATAGAGCAGTGCTGCAAATTGTATGTGTGCAAACGTTCGAGGCCTGTCCAGGCTGGCTGCCGCGTCGGAATGCTTCCGGCCTTTATTGGATGACTTGATCATTGCGAACAAGTCTGCTCCAGGCGAGGCAGGTATCCAACCGCCTCGCACCCTCACACCTTGGACCAAGGTGTCAAGGCTTGGTTGGTAGACGTCCACACGGTGGCAGTCTTGCGTCCCGAGCTACAACAGCGACAACAGCCGAGCTCCAGTTGCGGTAATGCTGGCCCTTCCGTTCCGGCCATTTCGTCTCAAATCGATCCAGTGAAATTTTGAATACAACATTCGTATCGGAATGCAGCAACCAGTCCTGTCAATTTGTATTCTGCGGTTGCTGCTTCGCAACCACCTATTGAGAATATCGCAAACCCTTTGTACCTACGTGCGCACTTTCTTCGACCACAGGTCTTTTCAAGTTTGAGACACCCAATGTATGGTGATGTGACTCACCCTTCGGAAACTAAACTTTTCCTTCCATTCCACCATTTGCGACGCAGCACACAAGCGAGTGTGTCGTTCAAGGTTAATCTTGTCCACAGTGTTTCGTGGACTCTTCTCCCGCTTATTCTGCCATCGGCGCGCGCCGTCCAGTGCCCAGTCCCGCCCCAGCATGGTCTCTGGCCAACTGCGCGTGGCCGTGATCGGCTCGCAGACCTGCCACGCAGACACGCCGCTGGCCTACACGGTCTACCGCACGTCCGTGAACTACCAGGGCCTGTGCTACCAGCGCCTCATCCGCTTCCGCCACTTCTCGTGCTTCAGCAAGAAGCTCAAGCTGGCGCCAGGCGCGCCGCGCATCACGGTGAAGCTGCCGCCCAAGATCTGGTGGAGCCGCAAGGCTTCGCTGCATCCCGAGACCGTCGAGGCGCGACAAGTGCTGGTACGACGATGTAGAGCGGTGTTCTGCTCCTAGAGATAGAAACTGACCATTTTTATATTGTGGACAGCTGAACGAGTTCATGCAGCAAGCTGCCAGTCGTCCGTTGACGCCCCGCAGTGAGGAGCGACTACTGAAGCTACTGCAGGTGGGCGACTACGCGCCCCAAGAGGAGGAGGACCGCGTGATCAACAGCCGTCTGAGTCTCAAGCAGCAGAGCGCCACACCCACCGAGTCCGCGTCCGAGATCCTGGACCCCAAATGCTCCATCCTGACGGAAACGATTGAAGAAAATGAGGAAGAGCACTCGCAGTCGGAGCAGAAGGAAAAGCAGCCGCAGGACTCGCTGACCGACGAGGAGGAACCCTCACTGCTGCAATACCCGGGCGAGCATCAGGCGGAGCAGAACGGCGCGGACCTTTCGCGTCAGGACTCGATGGCGTCCAGCAACCCGGCGTCCGACGACTCGGAGACAGTCGAGGAGCGCTCTCTGTCGGCGTCTCTGGCTCCCGTGATGCAGGTGGCGACACGCCCTGTTCAGGGCTCGCAGAACGCGAAGCGCGCGCTGTTCGAGTCTAGCGGGGGATCGGAGCTACTGGCTATCAAGGAAGGAGGCAGAGACTCCCTTGGCAGCCTGTCCGACTACTCGTCGACCCCGGAGCGCCATTACTTTGGCCAGATCAAGAAGTGCATCGCGAGCATCGAAGACATCATGGACAGCAGCCGCAAGCTCGAGGTCCGTATTCGCGACAAGCAGACGCCGGGCGTGCAGCAGGCCTAGCTCTCGTGAGCTTTGCAGCGCGTGGTAAGCCCGGCGGCGGCGTACCGCCATGGGCGAGGATTGGATCGCTCAAGAGACTACGCCACCAATTGCCAAAGGCCGAACCACTAAATATTTATCCACAGCGTAGGCGCCGTCCAACCACCAGCGCGCACAGAAGCAAATGTTTCAATAAAAACTTGTCGAGCTAGGAGAGAAGTTGAAGGACTTCACGATGAAAGTTGAGCGCTGATGATCAAGCACCAGCGTGGCTGCAAGTTGCCTCTCCTTGGCAGTCGGTTTGGCGGTTTTGGGGTGGGCTCAGTTGCGGCTGCAGCAGCAGCCATGTTCGCTGGATCCTACTGGCCTGCGCGCGGCAAATAAGTCGCTGGAGTGCAAGTTGAAGATCAGCTTACATTCATACTACTAAATAATGCTCCAATTTGTCCTGCTGGGTATCCAGGATGGACTGCACCGAAAACGAGTGCTCGATTGACCGTAGCCAACCAAGCATGCTAAGTGCATTTTCAAGCGAGTCTGCCGTAGGAACCACACACAAAAATGAGCTCAACTTACAGCTCTCTCCGTAATATTAGTTGCAACTGGTACAGCGTTTCCGCGGCCGTCGGGCGATCCTTCGGGTCAAGTGCAACACAAGAACTGCCCAAGGACACCATCGCATCCAGTGCTCCAGGCGAAAACTCCACGCGGATCTTGCCCATCGCCACCATCTGCAGGATGGCCGTGTCCGGCAGCTTTCGACCCGAGCCGTTGCTGTCCGTGACCTGGGAATATGGCAGAGTGTGCTGATCCAGCTCGGACAGCACGACGCCGAACGAGAACACATCGGCCTTGGTGTCGTACCTCTCGCCCATCATGACATCGGGCGCCATCCACAGCGACGTGCCGACTCCAGCCGTCATCGTCCTGTCAGCGCGCTCACGGGAGATGCCGAAGTCCGTGATCTTAGCTTGTAAGTCTGAGGTCAGCAGGAAGTTCTTCGACTTGAGGTCGCGGTGCAGAACTGGCGGATCCAGCGAGTGCAGGTACGTCAACGCGTGGGCGACGTGGA
>JAABLK010000941.1:0-13490 GCA_012295415.1 Phytophthora chlamydospora | reverse complement strand
TTGGCAAAACCCTTGACCGGCCCGGAATCGTGGCCCTTGATGCCATCTCGGCGACTCCAGTCTCCGTACGCGATGCAAACCTGTGGGCTCGGTGTCGGCACGATCCGCTTGGCCAGCGCGTCCAGCGCCTTCGCCTTCAGTCGCTCCCGCGTGAACCGCCACTTCAAGAACGGGTTCTCGGCCGTGAACGCTAGCAGGAAGCGTACATGCATCAAGAAGAACTGGAGACCCTTCGTGTACGTGGTGTAACTCGCTGTCTTGAACGACGGCATCGCGCGAATCACACCTGCATACCACGGCTCGCGCTTCTTCAAACGCTCGTACCATGCGCGGAAGTGGTTCATCTTGGACATGTGCCGGTACTCCCTCGTGCTGATCTCGATGATCTTCTGGCCGCGTCGGTACTGTCGATTGAGGCGTCTCCGCATCCTTTTCTTGCGCTGCTGCAGCCACTTCCTTCGAACACGCCTACGGGGGAGACGGCCGACACTGACAGCGGTACACAGTGTCCGCATTCCCGGATCGATTCCTATCATGACATCGGGAAAGTAGTCTGCGGGGAGACGTCTGCGCGCATTTACAAACGGGTCGCGGTCGTCGAGCAGCTTTCTATCCGTAGCCGCCTTCTCTGGAATCTCGCTGGCATCCGTCGGGTGGGTGAGCAACACACTTGCCCCGTAGCCATTCGAGGAGACCTGGTCTGCGAAGTACCGACTCGCGAACGACTTCTTCGCTTCGTGATCCATTCCATCAAACGCTGCTCTCGAGATCGTGCAGTCAGCCACTCTCGTCTCGAACGGGGCCACGTTGAAGATCTCCCGCAGCAACCTGGATCGGTTGTCTTGAAAAAAAGGCTGTAGAGCCATTCCACCACGTGGAGCAAGAGGGACCGAATCCAGCTTCCATCCTGTTCGCTTGAAAATCCTCGCGCAGATACCGTGAAGAGTAGACCCATTGACCGTGATGTAGCAGCTTGCATAGGACGAGGAGTACGGCAGCAAAGAGTACAAGCGAGTGCCCTTTGTCTTTGGGTGTTTCTCGGCAAACTTCTCCATCCATGTCAGCATGTTGTGGAGCTTGGGAACGAAGTGCTCCAAGTTCTTCTTGATGTTCCAGTCCCATGGCACCTTGCCCAGCCACGTGCGCAACTCAAGCTCAGTCGGGTCCTCGGTGTCGTCCCACTCGTCCCACGTTTTCTCCATCTTCGGCTTCTTGGGTTTCTTCTGCTTTTTCGTAGCCGGCGCAGACGACTCGGTATCGTCACATGGAACAGGGACCTCCTTGACTCGGTAGCAGCTCTCTACGAGGCGTTTTGTGTCCTTGATGTCCAACTGCAGCTCGTCATCTTTGGCGTAGCGGAACCGGATGTACTGGTGGAGCCGACGGCGAAACTGGAGAGCAATCATGTTGATCGTGTTCTCCATCTGCGCTCTTGCTACTTCTGCACGAATCGCGGCGCTGAACTCTAGCGACGGAGGTTCGTACGCAGGATTGTTGGCGCGCCGCTCCCAAAACAGTCGAAACGTGTTGATCATCTCGGTGTCTTCCACTTGCGCTCTGGCGTTCTTCCGCTGGGTGTCGTCACGAGCCTCCTCCTCATCCTCCTCCGTGGCCACGACCGATTGAGTTGCCATGGTCTTCTGTTGCTTGCGCGGTTTGAAAGTCCTCGGCGGTGGGTCGCGCTTCTCGCAATCTTTGTCTTCCGCCTCTTTCATCACGCTGGCACAGCATCGATTGAAGAAGGTCTTGTCGAAAGATGGCAGCGGTAGCTTCTCTTCCAGGCACCGCAGCACGTGAACGTTGGCGACGTGATACGCTTCCAGCTGGCACTGCTTGAGCTCTCTCGCCGAGCGCCGAATCTCGTCCACGATGGGTTCGTACTTGCAGACGCGAGACAGCTTGCAAATCACACTTCCGTGGACCCGGTTCTTGAGGAACGCCTTCTCTTCGTCAGTCTTCTTGCGCTTGGGGGCCATGGTGGAAATTGGCGGATGAGCAGACTTCTCGACGAAATGAAGCTTCGAGGCATCGCCGAGGCATCTAAGACATCCAACACAGACTATAGCTGGTGTCAACACCGGTGGTGTGCTCGCCCTACACTTTCGTCGGGAGGGTCCACAAACGAAGCTCTCTGTGGGTGGGTATTGAGATGGTGAATGCATAGCGATCGACAGAACTGTGGATTGTGGTGAGTGGGCGCATGCGATCGACAGAAGCTGGGTGGCCGGCTACTTCACAGTGCAAGGTCCGCAACAGACACAAAAGCGTGTGATAATGTAGGAATACAAATGTATAATGAAGGAATTCAAATGTTGCTTACCTTCACTGGCTCAAGCAGCCGGCCAGGAGGCATGGACACAGGTTCAGACTCGCTGCCACCTTTCTAGACAGCGCCCGCTAACCTTTTCGCCTTTTTAATGCTAAAGAGCAACCGGGCACGAAGCGAGTTACTAACTAATGAGGGTCACGAGCACCCAGGCCAGTAGCAGCGACCTTGCACCGTGCCCAGCGCCTCCGGCCGTCCGCTCGAAGACGTGCTGTCCTGGGATTTTCGATGCAACTGCTTCCACAGGACTACGTTAGATGCTGCCTTCACTAAAACCATTAAATATACGTATACGTACGCTGCGTCCTTGCCACCGCCGCCACCATCACCTCCGTCTTGTGCTGACGATGCTGCTCGACCATCGTCATCGTCCCTGCAGCCCCCGCAATGTCCTCAGTTATCAGCTCCGGCCTTTAATCGTACTCGCACCTAAACGTCACGGTTAACTGACTCAGCAGCTCAGCGCCACTGAGCCAATGTTTCCCGTCACCGTAGCAAGATTTCGATCTTCGGCATCAATTCAAAAGTCTTCACGTAATATACGAACGCGGGAACACGGTCTGGACAGGATGACAAGCCTCCACAACTGTAAAACATCCCAGCCTCCAGCAGGTTGGGCTCCCAGATCAAAGCCTTGTCACCCACTCGTGCACTTCTGCGCTGTCGACGTTTACAGTTACGCGCCGTGTCGAAACGCAAACACGAAGCAACCAAGACTCTTTGGTCCAAGAGGGCACCGTTCACGAAAGCGCAAGGGAGAGCTTAACAAGCTAGCTGCCCTTATGCATCCTATCCACGATGTGGGATGCCAATGCCGAGCTTCGAACTCTTAGCCTCGGGGCTCGAGTCGCGTTGCACAGCTCGGAAATATTGATTTTGCATTTTTACAGTTACGAAGGGCAGCTATCCGAGCCGTCATACTTGCCAGCAAGATCCTATTGGCTGGCAGCTTCAACTTGGATCCGGTCCGATTACGATCTTCTTGCAGATTCTCTCGTCAGCTCGGGGAGCTTCTCGCCGTCACTGCAGTGTCCAGCACGCTGCTGATGCTGGCCAAACTATACATGCCTGCCGCGCTCTGGTCGCTAGCGATACTCGCGCTCGACAAAAGCCGTGGACCCCAGTCGAATCACGGCAACTTCAACATCAGCTCACAGCTAGCTGCACTGCCCACGCCCGCAGCCGATATTGATTGGACCGGAGGCGTCGCTGGCGGGAACAGAGCCCTTCAGCGCGTGCTCTCCACCCTTGGTTTTTAGAAAATGCGCTCGAAGCGTCGGCTTCGATGCCATAGCATTGGGATCCGCCGTCTGAGCTCGACCAGTCCCAAACACGTTGCCAGGGGCCCGAACAATCGAAGCGGTAGCTGCAAGCCGCTTGTCGACATGGAGCTAGACCACCTGGCCGCAAGCAGCGGTGACACGCAGTCTCCATTCTTCATGAGCTCCAGAGCACCGGCGGCATCACCGCAGTCGTGGGAGCTGCAAGACATTGACTTGCTGCTGCCTGGGCCCCCGGCCACCACTGTGCGCTCGTACGTTCAAGACTCGCCAAGGAAGAATTACTGCTCCAGCCTCCACGACTCGGAGTTCTCGTTCGTTACAGAGCTGGGTGACGCAACTAGACCACTGGTCCTCCGTTCGGGGTCGTACTGGCAGGACATCGCGCTCTGTGAGCCTGTCACGAGCGAATACCCGACGTACTTCGTTGATGAAGGCATATCGGACAAGTTCTCTACTGTATGGAAGTCGGCAACTTCAGAGCCGAATCGCATCCAGCTGGCGCCGCCGCCCACTAAGCTTCAGGTCCACGCTTTGGCGTGCTCGGACGAAGACGGGTGCAGTCGACGAGATGGCAACGTAGCGTTGAAAGCTGAGACCGGTGTGGTGTCGCCGACCATGGTGAACAAGAATATTCTCGTCACGGACAACGATCTCAGGCTCTTCTCGGCACGAGCATCGTCTCCCGGTAACATGAGGGCATTGTGTGCAGAAGCCAACAGCTTACCACACTCGAAGTACGCAAAGGCAAAAGCTGCACCGCACCGCTCGTCGCTGGTGAGTCGACCACCCGCTGCAGTACCTCATTTGCAGACCAAGCGCCACGCTTCGTGTGACATTGAGGCCTTAGCCCACGAAGCCCGAGCTTTCAAGCGAGTTAAGAGTA
Organism: Phytophthora chlamydospora; assembly: GCA_012295415.1. Lineage (NCBI taxonomy): Eukaryota > Oomycota > Peronosporomycetes > Peronosporales > Peronosporaceae > Phytophthora > Phytophthora chlamydospora. The sequence goes on along the minus strand of JAABLK010000941.1, from coordinate 8,998 downwards.
CAGACCACTCTCTCTTATGCGCACCCAGCTTCGATCCCCGATGGTATTACGGCAAGACGGAAGGCTTTCACGGTATGCAGCCAAGCCTGCTTGACGCAGCGAATCGAGCCGCGGCTCAAGACTACAACAGCTCGAGCATTTATCGTTCGATCCAGAGCCAAGTGAGTGCGCGGCTGGCACTTCAGCAGAAGCAGAAGCAGAAAGCCCTGCTTCCTCCCGCGTACTCCCCACCGACTCGCAAGATTGGCATCTACCTGCCCGCCGAGAGGGCCAAGCGTCTGAGGCGCTTCCACGAAAAGCGGAAGCACCGCGTGTACCACAAGCGCATCAAGTACGATTGCCGCAAGCGGATCGCCAATGCGAGTCCTCGCATCAAAGGGCGATTTGTCAGGAAGTCGGAGCTTCTCCAAGCCAAAGAGAAGGCGCCAGCTTCGCCAGAGTCGTCCGGCACGACGTCCAGTGCGGATGATTGTTAGTTGCAAGGCAGCTGTAAGCATGGAGTGCGAGTGCAGTGTCAGTGTTTAAAACCTCTCCATCAAAGTGCACTTTCCAAAGGAAAACCATGTTGCGTTTGTGCAGAATGACAAACTTTTGATCAGTTCTTTCATGGCTCTTTCTGAAAATGCTTTTCATGGAGGCTGAACCGCTCAAAAAGTGTATTGTTCGGTGAGTTCGTGGTTTTTACAACTCCTTGCCACTGCTACAACCACTCCAGTGACAGTCGGGGGGATGAACCTCATCGGCCCCCCGCTTTGCACACATATGCGCACGCTTTAAGCGTTCTGCACCACCTCGGCGATCGACTGCGCGAGGTAGTCCACGTTCTTGGACGTCACGCCAGCCATGCTGACACGACCGTCCTTGGTCAAATAGATATGGTGCTCCTCGATCATGCGCGTCACCTGGGCCTCGGTCAGGCCGGTGTAGCAGAACATGCCGATCTGGTCCGTGATGTGGCGCCAGTCCGACTTGACGCCGTTGGCGTTCTCGATCTTTTCGATTGCTGAGCGGAGCGCCGTGCGCATGGAGATGATGCGGTCAGCCATGCCCTTGCACTCGCTGTACCACTGCTTCTTGAGCTGCGCGTCCGATAGGATCGTCGACACGATGAGCGAGCCGTGGATGGGCGGGTTCGAGTACATGGGGCGGATGATGATCTTGAGCTGCGACTGCACGCGGTCGGCCTCCTCCTTGGAGGCGGTGACGACGCTCAGAGCGCCCACACGCTCGCCGTACAGGCCAAAGTTCTTGGCGTACGACTGCGACAGGATGATGTTGTGGCCCTCCTTGACGAAGTGGCGGATGGCGGCGGCGTCGCGCGTAGCGTCGCCCGAGGCGAAGCCCTGGTAGGCGCAGTCGAAGAACGGGATGTGCTTCTTGGCCTTCATGACATCGGCGATCTTCCTCCACTGCTCAATGGTGGGGTCCACGCCCGTGGGGTTGTGGGCGCATGCGTGCAGCAGGAAGACGGATCCGTCGGGGGCACCTTCCATGTCGTTGATCAGGCCGGAGAAGTCCAGGCCGCGCGACGCGGGCTCGTAGTACGTGTAGCGACGCACCTCCATGCCGGCGTTCTTCATGATGGGGATGTGGTTGCCCCACGTCGGGTTGGGCATGTAGATGGGGGTGCCCTGGCCCAGGAACTTGGAGAAGAACTCGCCGGCGAGGCGCACACCGCCAGTGCCAGAGATGGTCTGCACGCCCGTGATGCGGCCCTCCTTGAGAGCTCCGCAGTCCTCGCCGTAAGCGAACTGCAGCGACAGGTCCACGAAGTCCTTCATGCCGGCAATACCGGCGTACTCCTTGTTCTTGCCGGCGGCCATGATGCGCTTCTCGGCCTCGTGCACGGACGGCAGCACGTACGGCTTGCCGTTGTCGTCACGGTAGGCGCCCACGCCCAGCGAGATCTTGCGCGGGTCGGTGTCCTTGTTGAAGCGCTCGCTCAGACCCAGGATGGGGTCGGCGGGGCCCATGGGCACACCGGCCAGCCACTGGCCAGCCGCGGCCTTGGTGGCGAAGCCGCGCGTAGACTGGAGGAGGAAGCGGCGGGCAAGCATACTGCTGTAGGTTGGTCTCGCGGAGGATTTTCGGGAGTGCCGACGATGGCTCTCCGACCGTCCAAGCAGTGTCAGGTCCTGCGACGTGTGCAGACTGGGCCCCGCTATGCGAGAACGTAGCAAAAACGCGCTAATCGGGTCTATTACCCCGCTGTTTTAAACAAGATCTGCAACATCGGAGCTGCCATTGGCCAAAAACGAGCGCCAGGCCCCCTTTTCTTGCGAGCGGCTTCGCCGGAAAGCTCATGTGGTCCGAAGCTCATGCGCAAGCAAAGTCCTTGCCGGTGCTGGTTGCAGGTTGCCTGGCCATGGCCGTCAATGTCTAGCGTCGAGCCTCGACCTGATCTCTGAAGAGAAGACGCCCAAATACATGTACAACAACGTCACCCTTTGTAGTAAACGTGTTGGTGCTTGGGTGGCCCGCCTTTTGAAACCCAGCAGGGGATAGTGAAGTGGCGGAAGGCCGAAGAAGCATTTCCTCGCGGCGCGCGGCGCCCGGTTGTTGGGCTGGAGTGCGCATTGCGGCCTGAAACTGTGACCAGAGCTCCGTATCGTAGTGTTCTGTTGCTTGGTTGCGCCAAATGGGACGCTGCACGGGCTCAATTCGCCAAATTCGATCCCCAACCCGAGGTGTTGGCGGAGGCGCCTCGAGATGAAAATGGAAGAAGGCTTCGTTTGGCGGACGCTGCCGAGAGCTACAGAGTGAACTACACGATATAAACTGCATAGGGAACCTCATGTCCGTCTCCTTCAGCTATGTGCAGAGTCTCAGGCGCAGATCGCTCTTTTTGCGGATGCTAGTGCCTTCTCCCCGCTGCTATCCTGCCTGGAAGCTCAATGGGAAAATAGGGGACGGGTGGCATTTTCGGCCCGGACCGCCCGGAATGGAAATCGAAAAATCCGCGCGTGACGCAGGCGCCCCGTACGGCAACGCCGCGAGCATGCCCGACATGGGCACCACCCCCGCGTCGTGCTCTCGGCGAGCAAGGCTGTCACGTGCGCGCGGGGAACTGGCGGCCTCCAGGGGCCGAGCACGCCCGCGCGGCAGACCGTTTCCACAGACTGCGGGGGGCGCTTCCTACGTGACCCCCCTCCCTTTGTCGTTCCTCCATCCCGGAAGTGACAGCCAGCGTATTCACTGGCGTTCCGACAACACCAAAGGCGAGGAAGCCGGCGAGTCTATGTACCCACATATTTTTTCCTCAATGTCCTCGCAAGGTGCGCGCTGATTGGCGGAGTTTTATGAAAGTGCGTTTGAATTTTGGGCGGGAAGCATACAAACTCCAAGTCGCAGCACCACTTCAACTGTCGGAGAAACACGAGCCGACGAGACTTTTTCTCGGCTCTCGCAGCATTTACAACGGAATTTCCAGTCCAGCTCGCAAGTCAAGCCCCCCCCCTTCCCCCAATCTCTACGATGCCGTCCGCCCCGTCCAGCAAGAAGACCACGCCCACCGGCCCCGGCTACTACGACCTCATCAAGGAGGCCGTGCTCACGCTCAAGGAGCGCTCGGGCTCGTCTCGCCACGCCATCGACAAGTACGTGGCCGCCAAGAAGGGCGCCAGCTACTCCAAGTCGCGCCTCAACGTTGCGCTCAAGCGCGGCGTCGAGGCCGGCAAGCTCGTGCCTGTGAAGGGCTCGTTCAAGCTCGCCGCCGAGGAGAAGAAGGTGGCCAAGAAGGAGGCGGCCAAGCCTGCCAAGCCCGCCGCTAAGAAGCCCGCCGCTAAGAAGCCCGCTGCTAAGAAGGCTGCCCCCAAGGCTGCCAAGAAGCCCGCTTCCAAAACAGCCAAGAAGCCTGCTGCCAAGAAACCTGCTGCTAAGAAGCCCGCCAAGAAGACGGCTGCTAAGAAGGCTTCCCCCAAGGCGGCCAAGAAGCCCGTCGCCAAGAAGGCGTCGAAGGCCACCAAGAAGGTGTCGGCCAAGAAGCCCAAGACCACCAAGAAGAAAGTGGTGAAGAAGTCGGCGGCCAAGAAGACCACCAGGACTGCCAAGAAGTAAGCCACAAACCGCCCGACCAGTATGTTCTTACGAGTCCGTGTCTGTCCGAGCGTCGCGGCGTCGCCGCTTTCGATAGCCCCTTTATTCTTATTATTCCGGAATGGAATCCTATTCAATTTGCTTTGATTCATTGATGATTTATTGGCTAAAGAGTTGCAGCCGCTGCTCCTCGATGAGCACATGGGTCTTGTCGAGCTTGACCTGCAGCAGATGCAGCTCCTCCTGCAACTCGGCGATGGACGTATCTTTCCGAGCGATAGTCGCCTTGACGCGCTCGTGCAGGTTCCCCAGAGCCGTGTCGTGCTCGTCGCGCAGCTTTTGTACTTGCTGCTGGAAGTGGCTCTCCAGGGTGGCCTGCTTCTCGCGGAGGGCCGTGATCTCGACGCTCTGCTGCTGCTGAGCGTACTCGCTGTCGGTCTGCAGAGAGCTGCAGCGCTTTTCCAGTTGGGCGATCGCGTCTTCGTGCTGCCGCCGCTCGTCGTGCAGACGACGAGCCAAGTCGCTCGTCCTGTCATCAGCCTGGCGCAAGTCCTGTCCTAGCGCCTCGTTCTCGCGTCGTACGTCGTCGTGCAGCCGCTCCAGCTTGCTCAACTTGTCGTGCAGCTCTCGGTTCTTCTCCATCCACACGCCCTCGATCTCGCCCGTTTGCTTCAGCTTGCGCTCGTACTCGGCGCGCTCCTGACTGAACTTCTTGTGCGCCTTGCGCTCGGCGCGCTCGACCATCTGTCGACTTTCCTCTTGCAGCTTCTCGATCACCAGCTCGATCTTGGCGTCGCGAGACTGCAGCATCTGCTTCTCCAGCGCCTGCTTCTCGCGAGCCATTTCATCGCGCAGCTTGCTGCTCAGCTGCGCCTTGAACTGCTCACACTCGACGCTGGTCTGCTCGCGAAGAGCCATGAACTCGCATTCGTACTTCGCCATGAGTTCCTGCTTCTCCTTCTGTTGCTTTTCCGCTGCTGCCTGTAATTTCTTCATGTGCTGCTCCTTCAACTCGTCCATTTCCTTGGCATGGGCGAGCTTCGCGGCACGAATCTCGGCGTACAGTTCATTCCGTGTTGCCTCCGCCTCCTCCTGCAGTCGTCGTCGCTGAGAACTCAGCTGTTGCTGCAATTCGGCGTCAGCGGCATCTAACCGAGTCATCAGCTTCGCCCGTTCCTTTTCCCTTGCGTCGACGAGCTTCCGTTCATAGTCGTCTTTCAGGCGCTGCAGCGCAGCGTCGCGATCCTTCTCGAGGTGGAGCTGCAGTTTCCGACGCTCCTCGACAGCGGCCTCGCGTGCTTTCTCTAGATCGGTCTTTCCTTTGGCGAGGATGAGCTGGATGTCGGGCTCCAGTGCCGCGACGGTGGACTTCTTGATTTCCTCCGTCTTCTTGACGATCCACTGATCTCGACGAACCTTTTCCTGCACCGTCCACCGCTCTTTGGCGTCTTTGAGCTTCAGTTTGAAGCGCTCAGCCTCGCGAGCTGCATTGACAGTAGCTTTCTGAGCTTCCGCCACCAACTCGTCGCACCGCTTTGCAAGGTCAGACTGTAGAGAGCATATTGCAAGTCGTCAACATTATTCGTCCAGCAAAGACATACACGGCAACAAAACTTACTTTATCTGTCACGAGTTTCTGCGCAAAGTCCATTTGCTTCTCCAGCTCCCTGTCGAACTTGTGCTGCTGGGCTGCGAGCTGCTGTTTCGTATGCTCCTCTGCGTCTACGAGCAGCTGCTGGGTCTTGGCGGTATCTTTCTTGCGCGCCATCTTCAGCAACTCAATCGTCTTCGTTTTATCCTAGAGAGACGCACAAGGAAAGCAAAGCAAGCATTAAATTCAGCCTTACCGCTTGCACTTGTACTGTGGAAACTCACATTCAATTCGATCGTGATCGTCGCAAGCTTCTCCTTGATGCCGACGTAGTACTGGTGCGAGTTGTTGTCCTCCCGGCGACTAAAAGTCGAGCGGCTGGAGCTCAGCGGAGAGTGCATGCTGTTCTCAAAGTCATCATCGCACTTTAACCGTCTTTGGTCTTCTTCCCATGCAAACTCTTTCGCTGGTCTCCTAGACTGCCGCGCTCGATACGACGGCGCAGACGACGTGCGACTCGCGATCGAGGGCAGTTGGCCCGCAGACTCGCTTTCCAGCGCATCCAAATAGTCATAAATACTACTTCCAGCACTGCGGTGACTGGCAGCACTACCTGCCTGCGAGCGCGTCGCCCGGGACTCGAGTTCGTCCTGATCGTCGTCTTGGTGATCCTCCGCTTCGTGCTGCGGCGACCGCGGACTCGACGCTGGCTGCTCGAGTTGCAGCTTGCCCACCTTCCGGACCACTGCAATCGGCAGCTATTGCAGTAGAAATACAGATTAGACTCCATCCAAGGTACCAGTTCATGCACAACGTTCATCATACTCGTGTTTCTTCTTCGTTGTTGGAGGTTCTTGACCTCGCTGCAATCAACCAAGCAACCAGTTGTCAGCCACGTAGTACAAGGCCAGCCATTATGCAATCCGTCCGCACCATTTGCTCGGCGTCGGTCGACATCGCGTCGCCGCTGCATTCTACAGCGAGAGTGAACACTTTGGGTGGTTTCTGCGCATTATATTTTGGCCTAAAAGTCATCGCATGCTTGCTGTGATTTTGGGCGTGCCACTTCAAGTTGATGTGGCCCACCCCAACTGCATCCACTTGAAGTTTCGCCGTCACTCGCCGATTCTGTCCTCCCATGCTTCGTCAATTCCTACGGCTTTCCGCCCCTCGCGGCGCGTGTGCTGCGGTGGACTGTGGCCTCGTCCGCTCGATGGTGCGTACTTGCGTTGGTAGATTGGAAGGGAAGCCTCGGTTCTAACGGTGTCAACAGTCGTCAAGCAGGGAGCTGGATCTGTTCACGCCCACGGAAGAGCACGGTGCGCTGCGCGAGATGCTGGCCAGCTTCGTGAAGACCAAGGTGGACCCGCAGGCGCTGGAGCATGACCGCGAGGAGAAGTTCAACGTCAAGCTGTTCCGAGAGCTTGGGGAGCTGGGGCTGCTGGGCATCACGGCGCCCGAAAAGTGTGTACTACAAACTTGTCGTGTTGCATTGAGGAATTATGGTTTCACAGGGATATCTGTTATGCTGCTACAGGTACGGTGGCTCGGAGATGGACGCGCTAGCGGCTGTGATCGCGCACGAGGAGCTCTCGTCGAGCGACCCGGCCTTCTGTCTCTCCTTCCTGGCACACTCGATGCTGTTCGTGAACAACGTGGCGCGCAACGCATCGGACGCACAATGCCAGAAGTACCTTCCTGGCGCCTGCTCGGGCGAGAAGATCTGTGGGATGGCTATGAGCGAGCCCTCCGTCGGCACGGACGTGCTGGGCATGCGAACGACAGCGAAGAAGTCGGAGTGTGGCAAATTTTATCTGCTGAACGGAACCAAGTACGTTGTCGTTGGGGGTAATGGTATGTAGTTAGTCACTTCATCTAAATGACTAACACCTTGTCCAACGCACAGGATGTGGATCACGAATGGCGCGGTGAATGATACCGAACTGGGAGACACGTTCCTTGTGTACGCTCGCACTGGCAACACGGGCAAGGCGAAGCAGGACTTCTCGTCGTTCCTCGTGGAGAAGGGCTTCGAGGGCTTCTCTTTGGGCCAGCGGATTAAGGATAAGTGCGGCATGCGTGCGTCCAACACGGCCGAGCTGGTGTTTGAGAACTGCAAGGTGCCGGTGGAGAACCTGATCGGCACGGAGGGCAGCGCCGTGCTCTGCATGATGCGCAACCTCGAGCTCGAACGCGTGACGTTGGCTGCCATGAGCCTCGGTATCGCTCGACGCTCGCTGGAGGTTATGAGCAGCTACGCCAAAGAGCGTCAGGCGTTCGGGCAGCCGCTGAACAACTTTGGTCAGATCCAGAAGAACATTGCTGAGTCGTACGCGGAGTACATGGCTGGACGTGCGTACGTGTACAACACGGCAAGGTGGGTTGAATCGGGCTGCTGGTCCTTTTGAGTGCAGGTTGACTAACCCATTGATGTATACATGTACTGCAACACAGGCAGCTGAAGCTGGACTCGGTGGGCAACCGCGTGGACACGGACGGCGTGAAGCTCTACTGCGGCGACATGGCGAAGCGTGTGGCGGACCGCGCCATCCAGACCCTGGGCGGCTACGGCTACGTGGGCGAGTACAACGTGGAACGCTTGTGGCGCGACTCCAAGCTGCTGGAGATCGGCGGCGGCACCAACGAGTCGCACCACAAGAACATGGTCGCGGACCTCGTGCGCAGCGGGCTCTGACGGACTCAGACCACCGGCAGCCTGGCGGCAAATTGAAGTCACACAAACTGCTCTTGCGGCAGATCTTGTTGACAAGATCCGCAAGATCTCAAAAGTAAAAAAAAATCTTTGTCGCTGAGAGGCGCGATCTTGTGTGACCCACGCAGCGTACCCCATCAGGCGCAGGAATTTGGCGCCCCTGTTGCAGTTGAGCCAGCACACCATCGCTGAGGCTGCCGTGCAGTCTCGGCGGGGCTGTCCATTATAGCTCGGAGCTGCGACCGCCCAATGGGACGAAGTCCGTAAGCACAATCGCACGTCCTGCTGCTGTTTGCGGCGGCTCTGAGATGTTCTTCCAGAGAGAGTGGGTGAGAATATCCCTCTATAAGAACACCATAACCCCGTACGTGGCGACATGTGACTGGCGGTTTTTTGGACGTGAAGTGTCGTGCGCTGGGCTGCGGAAGCCACGACCTCGGCGCGCGCTCTCGTCCCGTTCGGCTGACCTGCTTTACGGCGCTGCCGGCTCCGTCGCCTCCGTCATCCTCCGTGCTATGGCCTGCTGTCGTCGCCGCCGCGATCGCCCCCCCCCCCCCCCCCCCCCACGCGCCCCCCCCCCCCCCCGCCCCCCTCGGTGCCCTTCTCGTGCTGGTGGTTGTGGGATCGGTGGCTGCGACGTGGTACGAAGGCGCGGGAAC